>JAIUJO010002176.1:0-47500 GCA_023846275.1 Vanilla planifolia
CTTCTTCTATTTCTTCATCTAGTTCTTCTTCTTGCTCTTCTTCTTCTTCTTCTTATTCTTCATATGCATCTTCTGCTTCTTCTTCTTCATCATCTTCCTCCTCTTCTTCTTCTTCCCCCTCCACTTCTTCTTCCTCCTATTCTTCTTGTTCTTGCTCTTCTTCTTTTTTGTCATCTTCTTCCTTTTATTCTTCGTCATCCTCCTACTCCTCTTCTTCTTGTTCCTCTTTTTCACCTTCTACTTTTTCATCATTATTTTCTTCTTCTTCTTCTTCTTCTTCTTCATCTTTTTCATCTTCTTCTACTTCTTCCTCCTCTTCTTCTTCTTGTTCTTCTTTTTCAAATTCTCCTTCTTCATCATCATCATCTTCTTCTTCTTCTTCTTCTTCTTCTCTTCTTCTTCATCTTCTTCTTCTTCCTTTTCTTCTCATTCTTATTCTTCTTTTTCACTTTATTGTTCTACTTCTCCTTCTTCTTCTTCTTCTTCTTTTTCTACTTCTTCTTCTAGTTATTCCATTTCTTCTTCTTCTTCTTCTTCTCCTGATTCTTCTCTTCTTCTTCTTCTTCTTCTTCTTCTTCTTTTCCATCATCTTCTTCTTTTGCTTACTCCTTTTTTTCTTCTTAGTCTTCTTCTCCTTCTTCTTCTTCTTCTTGTTCTTCTTCTTCTACTTCTTCTTTTCCATTTTCTTGATTGTTCTTCATCCTCTTCTTCTACTTTTTCTTCTTCTTCTTCTTCTTCTTCTTCTTCCCTTCTTCCTTTTGTTGTTCTTCTTCTTCTACTTCTTCTTCTTCTTCTTCTTCCTCTTCTTCTTGTTCTTCATCTTCTTCACGTTCCTCGTCCACTTCTTCTTATTTTTTATGTTCTTTTTCTTCTTCATCATCATCTTCTACTGCTTCTTTTTCTTCTTCTTCCGCATCTTTTTCTACTTCTTCATCTTCAATATCATCATCATCATCTTCTTATTCTTTTTCTTCTTCTTCTTCCTCATTTCTTCTTCTTCTTCTTCTTTCACTTCTTCTTCTTATTCTTCTCCTTCTTCTTCTTCTTCTACTTCTTCTCCTTCTTCTTCTTCTTTTACTTCTCCTCCTTCTTCTTCTTCTTCTTCACCTTCTTATTCTTGTTCTTCTTTTTCTTCTTCTTCTTCTACTTGTTCTTCTTATTTATCATCTTCTTCGTATTCTTCCCCTTCTTCTTCTTCTTCTCCTCCTTCTTCTTCTTCCACTTCCCCTTCTTGTTCTTTTACTTCTACTTATTCTTTTCCTTCTTCTTCTTCTACAACTTCTTCTTCTTCTTCTTCATCTTCTTCATCTTCTTCTACCTTTTCTTCTTATTCTTCTTTTTCTTCCTATTCTTCTTCTTATTCTACTTCCTCTCCTTCTTGTGTTCTTAATCTTCTTCATTTTCTTCTTCTTCTTATCCTTCTTCTACTACTTTTTTTTTCTTCTTCTTCTTTTTAGTCATCTTCGTCTTGTTCTTCTATTTCTTGTTCTTCTTCTTCCTCTTTTAATTATTCTTCTTCTTTTCCATCTTCCACTTTGACTTCATCTTCTTCTTCTCCTCCTTCTCTGTCTCCTTCTTCTTCTTCTTGTTCTCCTTCTTCTTCTTCTTCTCCTTCTTCTTGTTCTTCTTCTACCTCTTCTTCTTCTTCTTCTTGTTCTATTTCCTCATCATCTTCTCCATCTTTTATTTCTTTTTCTTCTTCTTCTTCTTTTACTACTACCACTTCTTCTTCTTCCTCCTCTTCTCCTTCTTCTTTATCTCCTTCTTCTTCTCGTTCTTCCTTTCTTATTCTTCTTCTCCTTTCTATCTTTCTTCTTCTTCTTCTTTCTCTTCTTCCCCCTCTCCTTCTTCTTCTTTCCCCTCTTTGTCTTCTTCCTCATCTTCTTCTTCCTCCTCTTATTCTTCTTCTTCTTCTTCTCCTTCTTCTTCTTCATCTTCTACTTCTTCTTTTATTTCTTCCTGTACTTCTTCGTCTTCTTTTTCTTCTTCTTCTTCTTCTTCTTCTTCCTGTTCTACTACTTCTACTTCTTCTACTTCATCCTCTTCTTCTTATTCTTCTTCTTCTTCTTCTTCTTCTTCTTCTTCTTTCTCTTCTTTTCGTTCTTCTTCTTCTACTTCCTCTTCTTCTTTTTCTTCCTCTTCTTCTTCTTCTTCCTCCATTTCTTCTTCCATCTATTCCCCTTGGTTTTCCTCTTTTTCTTCTTTGTCATCTTCTATTCTTCTTCTTGTTCTTCTTTTTTTTCTCCTTCTTCCTCTTTTTCATCTTCTCCTTCCTCCTCATCATCGTCTTCTTCTTCTTCTTCTTTTTCTAATAATTTTTCTTCTTTCTTTGCTTCTTCTTCTTCTTCTTCTTCTTCTTCTTCTTCTTCTTCTTCTCCTACTTCTATTACTACTTTTGCTTCTTCTTCTTCTTCATTTTCTTCTTCATCTTCTTCTTCTTCTTCTTCTTCTTCCTGTTCTTCTCCTTCTATTTCTTCTTTTTCTTCTTCCTCCTCCTTTTCTTCTTCTTTTTCTTCTTTTTCTACATCTTCTTCTTCTTCTTCTTCTTCTTCTTCTTCCTCTTCATCATCATCTTCTTCTTTTTAATCCTCTTCTTCTTCTTCTTCTTTTTCTTTCTCTTCTTCCTCGCTTTCTTCTTCTTCTTCACCTTCTTCTTCTTCTTCTTCTACTTCTTCCACTTCTTCTTTTTCTTCTTCTTCTTTTGCTTCTTCTTCTTCTTCTTCTTCTTCTTCAAGTTCTTCTACTTCTTTTTCTTCTTCTTCTTCTTCTTCTTCTTCTTCTTCTTCCTCTTCTTCCTCCTTTTCTTCTTCTACTTCTTCTTTTTCTTCTGCTTCTTCTTCTTACTCTTCTTCCTCTTCTTCTTGTTTGACTTCTTCTTCTTCTTCTACTACTTCATCTTCTTCTTCCTCTTCTTCTTCCTTTTCTTCCTATTCTTCTACTTCTTCTCCCTCTTCTTCTTCTTCCACCACTTTTTTTGCCTCTTCACCTACCTCTACTTTGTCATTTTCTTCTAATTATTATTATTATTATTATTATTTTTATTATTATTGTTATTATTATTGTTATTACTCTTTTTCTTATTCTTCTTCCTCTTCTTCTTCTACTTCTACGTATTCTTTCGTCTCTTCTTATTCTTCCTCTTCTTATTCTTCCTCTTCTTCTTCTTCTTCATCATCTTCTTCTTCTGCTTCTTCTTCTTCTTCCTCTTCTTATACTTCTTCATCTTCATGCTCTACTTCTTCGACTTTTTCTTGTTCTTCTTCTTCTTCTTTTGTTCTTTTTAATCATCTTCTCGTTGTTCTTCTATTAGTTGATCTTCTTCTTCATCTCCATCTTCTTCTTCTTCATCATCATCATCTTCTTCTCCTTCCACTCCTTCATCTCCTTCTTTTCCTTTTTCCTCCTCTCTTTCTTCTACTTCCTCCTCTTCTTTTTCTTCCTCCTTTACTTGTTCCTCTTCTTCTTCTTCTTCTCATTTTTTTCTTCTTCTGTTTCTTTTACTTCTTCTTCTTCTTCTTCTTCTTCTTCTTCTGCTTCTTCTTCATCTTCATCTTCTTCTTCTTCTTCTTCCTTCTTCTTCTACTACTACTTATTGTCCTTCTTCCTCTTCATCTTCTTCATCTTCTTCTTCTTCTCCTCCTCTTTTTTTTTCTTCTTCTTCTTCTACTTCTTCATCTTCTCCTTCCTCTTCTTCTTCGTTTCTTCTTCTTCCTTTTCTTCTTCTTCTTCTCATTCTTCTTCCTCTTCTTCTTCTTCTTCTTCTTCTCTTTCTCCTTCTATTTCTGCTTCTTCTTCTTTTTCTTCTTCTTCTTCGACTTCTTCTAGTTGTTCTTATTCTTCTTATTCTTCTTCTTTTTCTTTTTCTTTTTCTTCTTCTTCTTCTTTTTCTTCTTCTTCTTCTTGTTCTTTTTCTTGCACCCCTTTTTCTTTTTCTTCTTCTTCTTCCTTATCTTCTTCTTCTTTCCCATTCTTTCTTCTTCCTCTTCTTCTTCTTCTTCTTTCTCCACTTCTTCTTCGTTTTACTCTTCTTCTTCTTCCTCTTCTTTGTCTTCATCTTCTTCTTCTTCTTCTTCTTCTTCTTCCTCTCCTTCTTCTCCAACTTCTTCATTATCATCATCAACTTCTTCTTCTTCTCTTTCCTCATCTTCTTCTTCTTCTTCTTCTTCTTTGCCTTCTTCTGAGGTCAGCTGTTTGTATTGAGGCAAATACTTTGGCTAAAGCTTCAGTATTAAAGAGCTGTTGTTCTAATTTTTGTAAAGCTGTTGATTGAGTTACTGTTGATCTTGTCAGGAGGGTTTCCAATAATTTTTTGTAGTCTTCTTCTTTAGCCTTCTTTTCTACTAAGATCTGTTTGTTGATCATGTATCCTTTTTCTAGCTGTGTTAGCCAATAATTGGCTGCACGCCAGTCACTTGTTTGAAGAGCTCGGAAATAGCCATTAAGTCGAGATCTGTTTGTTGTAGACTTTTGTTGTACTAGTCTTTTATTACTGAGGCGGCAAAGGTTTTGCCTTTTTCGGTACCACTTTGAATTCTTTTGTTTACCAAATTTTTTTGTTTGTGGTGTTGCCACTTGAATTTTGGGATCAATAGCTTGTTGAGCTTGTGAATGGATTTCAATAGCCTGTTGGGCCTTAGATTGTTGAGCCGTGGATGTTTCAGCTGTCTTTCCCCGGTTTGGGCTTTAGTTTTTTTTCTGTGTTACTTCTGTAAATTCGCCAGCTCGTTTCATTTTTTCTAGAACTGATTTCAGAAATAAAAGTTCTTCTTCGTTTATTCCTCAATACAACTATGGATTCTAGGAAAAGATTCAGATCCTTCAAGACTTGAACCATTTCAACAAAGTCTCTTCAATGAAGAAAAGATTAGAAGACAAGCAGCCAATGACTTCTTCCAAAAAATTTATTTTGGGAGTAAATATCTAGCTAAAAAAGTAACTTTCGGAAAAACAGTTTATTTAATTGATACCTTGGCACCAGAACTTGAACAACAAGAAACACGAGAAAAAAAGATGAAAAGATTCCTTCAAAGTATAAAATTAGGAAAAATTGGCTTAGAAGAAAAAAGAATTATTTCTTCAAAAACGAAAATCTTTCAGACATAGAAGATAATGTGGATGAAGACACCATGGAAGCACTTAACCTCGCAGAGTAAAAGCATGGCGGGCCAAGCAAAAGAAAAAACTCAGAGCATTAACAAAAGCAAAAGAGAAGAGCATCTGGAAAAGAAAAATTCCACCACAAAAGATGTCTGCCACCCAAAAAGAGATTCTCTACTTTACTTAGCTCTTAAGTTTAATAGCTTATAAATTCTCTCCTCATAACTGAGGAAGGCATCAGAAAAAAACCACTCTCTTAGTTTCAGTTTGTAAGTTTGGTGTGCTCTCTTCTAGTTTTCAAGTTCTTCTAGTTTCAAGTTTGGTTCTTCTAGTTTCAAATTTGGAAGCTCCGCCGCATTTTTTATATGGTATCAGAGCCCGAAGTGCTCCAGTCTTGTAAGTCTTAAACTCTATATTATGTTTTTGCTTAAAATGAATAGCTAAACATTCCCCTTTGTGTTTTAATAATCTCTTCGATTGTGCAATGGGTTAGTTTTATTACAATACTTTTGGCTAGATTTTTTGTATTTTCTTTACGCTATGAGGTAGGAAACGAACCATAGCTGTGCTCCTATTTTATGTAGCAATCTATTAGGGATGGTGGTCTTTGTAAGAATCCCTAACTTCCTCTAGAAAGCCATGGAAACCTTATAGTTGTGGAAGGGTAGATGTAGCCGTAAAATAGTGGGTCAAACAAAAAACACAAAAAACAAACTAGAAAAAAGTAATGCAAGGAACAAAATCCATTATATAATCTTAGAAATTATTAAAACACAAAGATTTAAAACACAAAGATTTAAAACATGAAAGAAATTTTAGTTCCTAATGATACTTATAACTGCCAAGTATCTAAGACAAAGGATTATGAACACATAATCCATTTACCTACCACAGAAGGACAAGATCCTGCCATAGCAGGCATTTTAAATTTTATCGTAGATCAGTTAAAAGAAATTAAAGATAAATTCAAAAACTCGAAGAGATAAAAACGAATAATATTATACCTACAACCTCTAAGTTCCATTACCTTGGAACAAAATTAACCAAACATTAATGGTTAAACTTAAATCTTCTGATAAGATTATGGATTTACAAAAACTAGATAAATCAGTTTATTCGAAGTTCTCAGAACTTCAAAAACAAGAATTAACCGGAGAAACCATGCTGAAGGAGAAGAAGAACAAGGAGAGGAAGGAGAAGCTGATGAAGAAGAAGAGGAAGGAGAAGAAGTATCAGAAGTAGAAGAAGGAGAAGAAGTAGAAGAAGAAGAGGAGGAAGTAGTAGAAGAAGAAGAAGAAGAAGAATAAGAAGAAGACAAATAAGAAGAAGAAGAAGAAGAAGAAGATGACGAAAGAGAAGAAGAAGATGATGATGATGATAATGAAGAAGTTGGAGAAGAAGGAGAGGAAGAAGAAGAAGAAGAAGAGGAAGAAGAAAGAATGGGAAAGAAGAAGAAGATGAGGAAGAAGAAGAAGAAGAAGAAAAAGGGGTGCAAGAAAAAGAACAACAACAAGAAGAAGAAAAAGAAGAAGAATAAGAAGAATAAGAACAACTAGAAGAAGTAGAAGAAGAAGAAGAAAAAGAAGAAGAAGCAGAAATAGAAGGAGAAAGAGAAGAAGAAGAAGAAGAGGAAGAAGAATGAGAAGAAGAAGAAGAAAAGGAAGAAGAAGAAACAAAGAAGAAGAGGAAGGAGAAGATGAAGAAGTAGAAGAAGAAGAAGAAAAAGAAGGAGGAGGAGAAGAAGAAGAAGATGAAGAAGATGAAGAGGAAGAAGGACAATAAGTAGTAGTAGAAGAAGAAGGAAGAAGAAGAAGAAGAAGATGAAGATGAAGAAGAAGCAGAAGAAGAAGAAGAAGAAGAAGAAGAAGTAAAAGAAATAGAAGAAGAAAAAAATGAGAAGAAGAAGAAGAAGAGGAACAAGTAAAGGAGGAAGAAAAAGAAGAGGAGGAAGTAGAAGAAAGAGAGGAGGAAAAAGGAAAAGAAGGAGATGAAGGAGTGGAAGGAGAAGAAGATGATGATGAAGAAGAAGAAGAAGATGGAGATGAAGAAAAAGATCAACTAATAGAAGAACAACGAGAAGATGATGAAAAAGAACAAGAAGAAGAAGAAGAAGAATAAGAAAAAGTCAAAGAAGTAGAGCATGAAGATGAAGAAGTATAAGAAGAGGAAGAAGAAGAAGCAGAAGAAGAAGATGATGAAGAAGAAGAAGTGGAAGAAGAAGAAGAGACGAAAGAATAAGTAGAAGTAGAAGAAGAAGAGGAAGAAGAATAAGAAAAAGAGTAATAACAATAATAATAATAATAATAATAATAATAATAATAATAATAATAATAATAATAATAATAATAATAATAATAATAATAATAATAATTAGAAGAAAATGACAAAGTAGAGGTAGGTGAAGAGGCAGAAAAAGTGATGGAAGAAGAAGAAGAGGGAGAAGAAGTAGAAAAATAGGAAGAAAAGGAAGAAGAAGAGGAAGAAGAAGATGAAGTAGTAGAAGAAGAAGAAGAAGTCAAACAAGAAGAAGAGGAAGAAGAAGAATAAGAAGAAGAAGCAGAAGAAAAAGAAGAAGAAGAAGAAGAAAAGAAGGAAGAAGAGGAAGAAGAAGAAGAACAAGAACAAGAAGAAAAAGAAGTAGAAGAACTTGAAGAAGAAGAAGAACTTGAAGAAGAAGAAGAAGAAGAAGCAAAAGAAGAAGAAGAAAAAGAAGAAGTGGAAGAAGTAGAAGAAGAAGAAGAAGAAGGTGAAGAAGAAGAAGAAAGCGAGGAAGAAGAGAAAGAAAAAGAAGAAGAAGAAGAAGAGGATTAAAAAGAAGAAGAAGAAGATGATGATGAAGAGGAAGAAGAAGAACAAGAAGAAGAAGAAGATGTAGAAAAAGAAGAAAAAGAAGAAGAAAAGGAGGAGGAAGAAGAAGAAGAAGAAATAGAAGGAGAAGAACAGGAAGAAGAAGAAGAAGAAGAAGAAGATGAAGAAGAAAATGAAGAAGAAGAAGAAGCAAAAGTAGTAATAGAAGTAGAAGAAGAAGAAGAAGAAGAAGAAGAAGCAAAGAAAGAAGAAAAATTATTAGAAAAAGAAGAAGAAGAAGAAGACGATGATGAGGAAGGAGAAGATGAAAAAGAGGAAGAAGGAGAAAAAAAAGAAGAACAAGAAAAAGAAAAGAAGACGACAAAGAAGAAGAAGAGGAAAACCAAGGGGAATAGATGGAAGAAGAAATGGAGGAAGAAGAAGAAGAAGAGGAAGAAAAAGAAGAAGAGGAAGTAGAAGAAGAAGAACGAAAAGAAGAGAAAGAAGAAGAAGAAGAAGAAGAAGAAGAAGAAGAATAAGAAGAAGAGGATAAAGTAGAAGAAGTAGAAGTAGTAGAACAAAGAAGAAGAAGAAGAAGAAGAAGAAGAAAAAGAAGACGAAGAAGTACAGGAAGAAATAAAAGAAGAAGTAGAAGATGAAAAAGAAGAAGGAGAAGAAGACGAAGAAGAATAAGAGGAGGAAGAAGAAGATGAGGAAGAAGACAAAGAGGGGGAAGAAGAAGAAGGAGAGGAGGAAGAAGAGAAAGAAGAAGAAGAAGAAAGATAGAAAGAAGAAGAAGAATAGGAAAGGAAGAACGAGAAGAAGAAGGAGATAAAGAAGAAGGAGAAGAGGAGGAGGAAGAAGAAGAAGTGGTAGTAGTAAAAGAAGATGAAGAAGAAGAAGAAGAAGAAGAAAAGAAATAAAAGATGGAGAAGATGATGAGGAAATAGAACAAGAAGAAGAAGAAGGAGAGGTAGAAGAAGAACAAGAAGAAGGAGAAGAAGAAGAAGAAGAAGGAGAACAAGAAGAAGAAGAAGGAGACAGACAAGGAGGAGAAGAAGAAGATGAAGTCAAAGTGGAAGATGGAAAAGAAGAAGAATAATTAGAAGAGGAAGAAGAAGAACAAGAAATAGAAGAACAAGATGAAGATGACTAAAAAGAAGAAGAAGAAAAAGAAGTAGTAGAAGAAGAAGGATAAGAAGAAGAAGAAAATGAAGAAGATGAAGAACACAAGAAGGAGAGGAAGTAGAATAAGAAGAAGAATAGGAAGAAAAGAAGAATAAGAAGAAAAGGTAGAAGAAGATGAAGAAGATGAAGAAGATGAAGAAGAAGAAGAAGAAGTTGTAGAAGAAGTAGAAGGAAAAGAATAAGAAGTAGAAGAAAAAGAAAAAGAAGGGGAAGTGGAAGAAGAAGGAGGAGAAGAAGAAGAAGAAGAGGAAGAATACGAAGAAGATGATAAATAAGAAGAATAAGTAGAAGAAGAAGAAGAAAAAGAAGAATAAGAATAAGAAGATGAAGAAGAAGAAGAAGAAGAAGGAGGAGAAGTAAAAGAAGAAGAAGAAGGAGAAGAAGTAGAAGAAGAAGAAGAAGGAGAAGAATAAGAAGAAGAAGTGAAAGAAGAAGAAGAAGAAGAAATGAGGAAGAAGAAGAAGAAAAAGAATAAGAAGATGATGATGATGATATTGAAGATGAAGAAGAAGAAGAAGATGTGGAAGAAGAAGAAAAAGAAGCAGTAGAAGATGATGATGAAGAAGAAAAAGAACATAAAAAATAAGAAGTGGACGAGGAACGTGAAGAAGATGAAGAAAAAGAAGAAGAGGAAGAAGAAGAAAAAGAACAAAAGGAAGAAGGGAAGAAGAAGAAGAAGAAGAAGTAGAAGAGGATGAAGAATAATCAAGAAAATGGAAAAGAAGAAGAAGAAGAAGAAGAAGTAGAAGAAGAAGAACAACAAGAAGAAGAAGAAGGAGAAGAAGACTAAGAAGAAAAAAAGGAGTAAGCAAAAGAAGAAGATGATGGAAAAGAAGAAGAAGAAGAAGAAGAAGAGAAGAATCAGGAGAAGAAGAAGAAGAAGAAGAAATGGAATAACTAGAAGAAGAAGAAGTAAAAAAAGAAGAAGAAGAAGAAGATGAAGAAGAAGAAGAAGAAGAAGGAGAAGTAGAACAATAAAGTGAAAAAGAAGAATAAGAATGAGAAGAAAAGGAAGAAGAAGAAGATGAAGAAGAAGAGAAGAAGAAGAAGAAAAAGAAGAAGAAGAAGAAGATGATGATGATTAAGAAGGAGAATATCAAAAAGAAGAACAAGAAGAAGAAGAGGAGGAGGAAGAAGAAGAAGAAGAAGATGAAAAAGATGAAGAAGAAGAAGAAGAAGAAGAAGAAGAAGATGATGATGATGATGATGAAAAAGTAGAAGGTGAAAAAGAGGAACAAGAAGAAGAGGAGGAGGAGGATGACGAAGAATAAAAGGAAGAAGATGACAAAAAAGAAGAAGAGCAAGAACAAGAAGAATAGGAGGAAGAAGAAGTGGAGGGGGAAGAAGAAGAAGAGGAGGAAGATGATGAAGAAGAAGAAGCAGAAGATGCATATGAAGAATAAGAAGAAGAAGAAGAAGAGCAAGAAGAAGAACTAGATGAAGAAATAGAAGAAGAAGAAAAAAAGACTAACAAGAAGAATAGAAGAAAAAGAAGACGAAGAAGAGGAGGATGAAGAAGAAGAAAAAGAAGAACTAGAAGAAGAAGAAGAAGAGGAAGAAGAAGAGGATAGAGATGAAGAAGAAGAGGAAGAAGAAAGACAATAGGAAGAGGATGAAGAAGAAAAAGAAGAACAAGAAGCGAAAGAAGAAGAAGAAGGAGGAGGAGAAGGAGAAGAAGAAGAAAGAGATAAAGTAATAGAAGAATAAGAAAAAGAAGAAGAAAAAGAAGAAGAAGATGATGATGATGAAATAGAAGAAGAAGAAGAAGAAGAAGAAGAAGAAGAATGAGAAGAAGAAGTACAAGAAGAAGAAGAACAAGAAGACAAAGAAGGTGTAGAAGAAGAAGAAGAAGAAGAAGAAGAAGAAGAAGTAGAAGAACAAGGAGAAGAACAAGAAGGAGAGGAAGAAGAGGAAGAAGAAGAAGAAGAAGAAGAAGTAGAAGAAGAAGAACATAAAGAAGAAGAAGAAGAAGGAGAAGAAGAAGAATAAGAAGAAGAAGAAGAGGAAGAAGAAGAATAGAAGAAGGAGAAGAAGGAGAAGAAGAAGAAGAGAAAGTTGAAGAAGATAAAGAAGAAGAAGAGGAAGAAGGAGAAGAAGAAGAACAACAAGAATATTATGAAGAAGAAGAAGAAGAAGAAAAAGAAGAACAAGAAAAAGAATGCAAATAAGAAGAAAAAGAGAAAGAAGAAGAAGAAAAAGAAGAAAAACAAGAAGAAGAATAAGTAGAAGAAGAGGTGAAGATGCAGGAGAAGAAGAAGAAGAAGAAGAATAGAAGAACCAGGAGAAGAAGAAGAAGAAGAAGAAGTAGAATAATTAGAAGAAGAACAACTAGAAAAAGAAGAAGAAGAAGAAGAAGAAGAGGAAGACAAAGAAGATGAAGAAGGTGAAGAAGAAGAAGAAGAAGAAGAAGTAGAACAATAAAGTGAAAAAAAGAATAAGAATGAGAAGAAAAGGAAGAAGAAGAAGATGAAGAAGAAGAGAAGAAGTAGAAGAAGAAGATGATGATGATGATGATGAAGAAGGAGAATATGAAAAAGAAGAACAAGAAGAAGAAGAGGCGGAGGAGGAAGAAGAAGAAGAATAAGATGACAACGAAGACGAAGAAGAAGAAGTTGAAGAAGGAGAGGAGAAGAAGAAGAAGAAGAAGAAGAAGATGATGATGATGAAAATGTGGAAGTTGAAAAAGAGGAACAAGGAGAAGAGGAGGAGGACGACGAAGAATAAGAAGAAGAAGATGACAAAGAAGAATAAGAGCAAGAAGAAGAAGAATAGGAGGAAGAAGTGAAGGGAGGAGAAGAAGAAGAGGAGGAAGATGATGAAGAAGAAGAAGTAGAAGATGCAGATGAAAAAGAAGAAGAACAAGAAGAAGAACTAGATGAAGATAAAGAAGAAGAAGAAAAAAAAGACTAATATGAAGAATAAAAGAAAAAGAAGATGAAAAAGAGGAGGACAAAGAAGAAGAAAAAGAAGAAGAACTAGAAGACGATGAAGAAGAGGAAGAAGAAGAGGACAGAGATGAAGAAGAAGAGGAAGAAGAAAGACAAGAGGAAGAGGATGAAGAAGAAGAAGAAGAAGAAGGAGTGGAAGAAGAAGAAGAAGAAGAATAAAGAGATGAAGTAATAGAAGAATAAGAAGAAAAAGAAGATGATGATGAAATAGAAGAAGAAGAAGAAGAAGAAGAACGAGAAGAAGAAGAAGAAAATGAAGAAGAAGAAGAAGAAGACAAAGGAGGTGTAGAAGAAGAAGAATAATAAGAAATAGAAGAAGAAGAAATAAAAGAACAAGGAGAAGAAGAAGAAGGAGAGGAAGAAGAGGAAGAAGAAGACGAAGAAGAAGAAGATGAAGAAGGAGAAGAAGTAGAAGAAGAAGAACATAAAGAAGAAGAAGAAGAAGAAGAAGAAGAAGAAGAATAAGAAGAAGAAGAGGATGAAGAAGACAAGAAGAAGGAGAAGAAGAAGAAGAGGAAGTTGAAGAAGATGAAGAAGAAGAAGAGGAAGAAGAAGAAGAAGAAGAAGACGAAGAACAAGAAGATTATGAAGAAGAAGAAGAAGAAGAAGAAGAAAAGAAGAACAAGAAAAGAATACGAATAAGATGAAAAAGAGGAAGAAGAAGAAGAAAAGGAAGAAAAACAAGAAGAAGAACAAGTGGAAGAAGAGGTGAAGATGTAGGAGAAGAAGAAGAAGAAGAAGAAGAAGCAGAAGGTGAATAAGATAAAGAAGAAGAAGGAGAAGAAGATGACGAAGAAGAAGAAGTGAAAGAACTAAAAGAAAAAGAAGAAGAAGAAGAAGAAGAAGAACAGAAGAAGAAGAAGAAGAAGAAGAAGAAGAACAGAAGAAGAAGAAGAAGAAGAAGAAGAAGAAGAAGAATAAGGTTAAGTATAAGAATAAGAAGAAAAAGAAGAAGAAGATGAAGATGATGAAGAAGATGGAGAACAAGAAGTAAAAGAAGGAGTAGAAGAAGAAGAAGAAGAAGACTAAGAAGAAAAGAGTAAGAAGAAGAAGATGATAGATATGCAGAAGAAGAAGAAGAAGAAGAGAAGAACTAGGAGAAGAAGAAGAAGAAAAAGAAGAAGAAGAAGTGGAAAAACTAGAAGAAGAAGAAGTAGTAGTAGTAGAAGAAGAATTAGAAAAAGAAGAAGAAGAAGGTGAAGAAGAAGAAGGAGAAGAAGTAAAACAAGAAAGTGAAAAAGAAGAATAAGAATGAGAAGAAAAGGAAGACGAAGAAGATGAAAAACAAGAGAAGAAGAAGGAGAAGAAGAAGAAGATGAAGAAGAAGAAGAAGATGATGACAATGAAGAAGGAGAAGATGAAAAAGAAGAATAGGAGGAGGAAGAAGAAGAAGAAGATGACAATGAAGAAGAAGTAAAGGAGAAAGAAGAGGAAGAGCAGGAAGATGAAGAAGAAGAAGAAGAAGATGCAGACGAATAATAATAATAATAATAATAATAATAAGAACTAGAAGAAGAAATAGAAGAAGAAGAAGGAGAAGAAGAAAAAGACTAATAACAAGAATAGATAAAAAAGAAGACGAAGAAGAGGAGGAAGAAGAAGAAAAAGAAGAAAAATTAGCAGAAGAAGAAGAAGAAGAAGAAGAATAAGAAGAAGAAGACGAAGAAGAAGAAGAGGAAGAAGAAGAGGATAGGGAAGAAGAAGAAGAGGAAGAAGAAAGACAAGAGGAAGGGGATGAAGAAGATGAATAAGAAGGAGGAGTAGAAGAAGAAAAAGAAGAAGAAGAAGAAGAAGGAGAAGAACAAGAAGAGGAAGAAGAAAGAGAAGAAATAGTAGAAGAAAAAGGAGAAGAAGATGATGATGATGATGATTAAATAGAAGAAGAAGAAAAGTGAGAAGAAGAAGAAGAAAAAGAACAAGAAGAAGAAGAAGACGAAGAAGGTGTAGAAGAAGAAGAAGGAGGAGGAGGAGAAGAAGAAGAATAAGAGGAAGAAGAAAAGAAGAAGACGAAGTTGAAGTTGATGAAATAGAAGAAGAAGATGTTGAAAAACTAGAAGAAGAAGAAGAAGAATAAGAACAAGAACAAGAAGATGATGACGATGAAGAAGAAGACAAACAAGATAATGATGATGAAGAAGAAGAAGTAGTGGAAAAATAAGAAGATATTGAATAAGAAGAAAAAGAGGAAGAAGAAGAAGAAAAAGAAGAAAAACAAGAATAAGATGAAGTGGAAGAAGATATCAAGAAGAAGAGAATAAGATGAAGAAGAAGGAAAGGAAGATAAAGAAGAAGAAGAAGAAGAAGAAGAAGAAGATGAAGAAGAAGAAGAAGTGGAAGAACTAGAAGAAGAAGAAGAAGAAGAAGTAATAAAAGAAGAAGAATAAGAAGAAGAATAAGATGATGAAGAAGAGGGAGAAGAAGAAGTAGAAGAAGAAGAAGGAGAACGAGAATAAGAATAAGAAGAAAAAAAGAAGTACTTGTCTTTGAAGTTCTAAGAACATCGAATAAACTGATTTATCTAGTGAGAATCTTTATTTATATTATGAACAAAATCAACAATTAATTGACTTTTACAAATCTCAAATTAATTATAAAATTAACATGGAAAGAGGAGAAAGTAATACACTTTATCTTCCAGGACCTCCTGGTTATATACCTCAAACACCTCTTCATGAAACTCCACCTCCACCAACTCATATACCCTCACCTGGACCAGAAGTCTACATGGATGAATCCCAAGGAGATAACATAGAAAGAAGTCATGCAACTCCTTATGCAAATATGATTAATTATGGTAAATGCTCTGATTGGCGTACCTACCATAAAAATAAAAATAGACATTTAGAAGAAAGAAGAGATTCATCTACATGGGATTTAACATTAAACATTGATCATATACCATATAAAAAATAAAAGATTATTGTGTCGAATGGGCACAAAAAATCAAAGGAACCATATTTATGCCTCCTCCCACCATGAATGTTGCAGAATACATACAATTTGCAACATCATACTGGGAAGGCAATGCTTTATCATGGTTAACAAATTTTGAAAAAAATAACAATCAAGAATGTCAAACTATTTTACAACAACCAACGAAACAACCAGTTATAGAACTATTGGTACCATTACTTGTAGCCGACTTTGTTGGAACAGAATGGAATGAAAATCAAAATTATGAAGAAAAACTTCTTAAAATGAAGTTATGTGATGTATGTATGTTAGATGAATTTGTAGCTACATATATAGGATACATTTATCATCTAGAAAAAACTCGACAAGAATTTTGGATACAAGGTTTCTTTTCCAAAATTCCCTTTCCTTGGAATAACATAATTTCTGATAAATATCGAGAACTAATCACCTCACAAGGAATTATGAGACCCCATAACACTGGTATGCTCAGATGAGTACGCGCAGAAGCTATGCAAAAAACTTGTGAGAATACATCAGCCCAAAAGGAAATGAGTAAAAATTTAAAATCTTCTAGAATGGGCTACAAATGTTGTTCAAAATTTTCTGAAGACCTAAATTATGTCTATGGATGTCCTCCAGTTTATGATTGGAGAATTCATTCGAAGCCATTTTTTAAACAAAAAAGAAGACAGATATAAAATTACTAAACGAAAATGGACACCAGAATTTAAATTAAATAAAAAGTTTCGAAAAAAGAAATTTGTTAAAAAATATAAAAAGAAAGGTAAAAAGCATTGCAGATGTTTTAAATGCAACAAAGAAGGTCATTATGCGAATGAATGTCCTGTAAACATTAAAAAAATCTTTATCTCAAACTTAGAAGAGTATTCCATCAATATTGGAACAATAGAAGAAATATCAGAAGACAGTTCTATTTATGAAATTACAACCTGTTCAAGCTCTACATCTGACTCCATAGAGTCAAATTCTGAACAATCTTCAGAAAAACAAAGAAACGAGTTTGAAATGCTCAAAATCAATATGATAACTATAAATAAAACATTAACTCAAATAAAGGTTATACCTTTATTACCATCTCTAAAACTTCCCAAAAAGGAAAAAATATCTTCTCCAGGATATACAATCTATATGGGCAAAATGCTTAGATTAAAACGGTATAGAACAACAGAAATAACGTTAGATCTAATCATTTTAATACCCTTTGGCTATTATGGAATAATACATAATATTCCACATCATACAAAAGAAAACATTTTTATTACTCATGGGAGAATAGAACCCATGACTTACCAAGCCCCAACAATTTTAATGAAAAATACTAGTCAGGAAGATTGGGATTACCTCATCCGACCAAACGATGCAATTGGAACATTAGTCATTCATAAATATGAGGATTTTCCCATAATAACATCTGAAACAGCAATAGATGATCTTGAAAATTCCGAAAAATATCGATAATTCAGAATTAATATGAATACAATTACTTCTGAAGAAGTAACTACTTCAGAATTACATGATAATATAGGAGAACAATTTGACATAACCGATGAAGACTTAGAAAAATTAAAAGAGGCTATACCTCATGGAGAAAAAAATGAGATTTATAAAGCCCCTTCCTTTAAATCTCGATTTTTAAATAAACATACTTTTATTTTTGAACGAATGCAAGGCAATATAGAATTAAAAAGCGACGATGACTTGACATCTATCAGTCTACTTAATAAAAAAAAATAGATAAATTAAAAAGCAAATATCCCAAAATGAAATACCTACACATAGGTATGATACAATTAAAAATCACTGCTCTATTCTGAAGCAGAATAGATACTCCCATAATAATTATCTGTATGGACGAACGAATCATTAACAATCCTCTCAGTAGTATTATTGGAGGAGCCAAATCCAATCTCGCTAATCGATTATTTGGAATCAATATTCATCCTGTCTTTTGCATAAGTCTGAAGACCAAAATGTCGAAAAAACTTGTACCTTGTCTATAAGCCTTAAAGGTATCCAACTACTACCTGGATCAAAAATCTTAGGAATTCAATGGGAATATTGTATGGCTATAAATGACACATCAATATTTAGATCCATAACCCCAAATAATTTTGTAAAACTCTTCAATGTTTGCATTGGAAAAACCATACAACCAAAGGTTGTAGATATTAAACATCTCAAATTAGATACTGATAAAAAACTTTTTGTTAAAACCCTCAAACCTAAGGTTCAAATACCTGTTGAATACTTTATTGCCTCTGGTAATACAATATCAACAGTAATCAAAAATCCTATTAATCGAACAACCTCTTCTCTTAACCTTCCAAGACATTATGACGAAGGTGAATCACCTGAATCACCTCGATCTAGTATTCATATTCCAATCCACGATCCTGTAGAAGTTCGTGCACTACGCCTTCTCGAAAGTAAAAAATCTATTCCTCCTCCTTAATGGATTTAAAGAAAAAAGCCCAATTACATATTTATCTTCCCATAACTATTCATCTTCCCAAATTTGAAGATATCACTATTCATGCTTTAATCGATACCGGAGCTGAAACAAGTTTACTTCAGCAAGTATTTATCCCCAAATCATTTTGGTTACCTTTAGATAACAAAACCTCTCTCACTGACTTTATGGGACGACAAGTCCCAGTTACCCATAAGGTTGCTAATCTTGCTATTTCCATACCAGATCTTCATAATAATCTTAATACTTACAAATTTAACTTTGCATTACTTCCTTTAGACTTTAATACTGACTGCCTAATCGGTTTAGATAATCTTTGTCATTTTTCTCCCTTCAACACCCACTTCTTTACTTTTGATGGCGACACCGTTCCTCGTATACATTTTCCTGCCCATATTGCCCCTTATTACACTCCTACAGCCCAGCGTGGTGAATCTTCACACAAAAATACGCTAGTTGACAAAAATTCCTTTTCTCATCCGATCTACACATATAATATTCCTACTTCAAACACATTTGAAGAGACTATCCATATGCTATTAGAACCATTATATTCCAGTGATCCACTTAAATGGTTTGATAAATCTCCTCGTTATTGTTCTATTAAACTTTTAGAACAATACAAAAATACAAATATACGAGTTAATAGTATAATGGTAACACCATTAGACAAAAAAGAATTCAACAATCAAATACAAGGACTGATAACTTTAAAATTAATACAAAAGAGCCATAGTCCTCACTCTTCTTTTGGTTTTATCATAAGAAATCATGCTGAAATAAAAAGAGGAAAAACTCGCATGGTTATCAATTATCGCAAGCTAAATTCATGTACAAAATTTGATGGATATTTTATCCCAACAGCTGAGCACCTAATTAAACAAATTCAAGGTGCAAAATACTATAGAAAATTTTAATGCCAAATCTGGTTTTTGGAAAATCAAACTTGCAAACCAAATATCAATAGAGCTAACAGCTTTTAGTCGTCCTCAAGGACATTACGAATGGCTAGTTATGCCATTTGGAGTAAAAAATGCACCCCAAATATTCCAAAAATGGATTAATTCTATGTTTGGACATCTGCCATATGTAGTAGCATATATAGATGATATTCTTGTCTTCTCTTCAACAGAAGAAGAACATAATGATCATCTCTTACATGTTATTAAGCTAATGCTAAATCATGGCATTATCCTACGTCCAAAGAAAATAGAACTATTTAAAACAGAAATTGATTTTCTTGGAAAACAAATAAAAAATGGTCAAATACAATTACAAGACCATATATATGCAAAGGTCAAAGACTTTTCTGAGAACTTTACTAGTTTAAAGCAACTACAAAGTTTTTTAGGACTTCTCAATAATGGACGAAAGTTTATTCCTAATCTTTCAACAAAAATCAAAGCCTTACAAAACAAATTAGCCCTTAAACAGGCTAAATACAAAAAAACAAATGGAGAACAACCACGAAGATGGAATACAGATAAAATACCTATTTCTTTAAATTCTGAAGAACAAAAAGAAATTAAACAAATAAAAGAATTTGTTACAAGAAAACAAATTCTTCATTTCCCAACAGAAGAAGAACATATCATCCTACAAATAGATGCTTCAAATTTATTTTGATCTGGAGTATTAGTAACAAATACCCAAGAAATAGTGTCATATACTTCTGGCAAATTTACAAAAACCCAAGTCAAATATTCCACTTATGACAAAGAATTATTAGCTATCAAATTAGCTATTAAAGGTCTAAAAATATATCTTCTTCATAAAGAATTCACAATAGAAACTGACAATAAATCAGTAGCACAATTTCTCCAAAAAAAGACGATACACAATCCAGAAGAAAACTTAAGACGCATACGTTTTGCTCTTTATTTAGAAATATTTAATTATACAGTTAAATATATTCTTGGTTTCACTAATATTATCGCTGATTTTCTTAGCAGAACATGAACGAAGAAGAACTTTTATTTCTAAAATCAGTTCTACACAAAATGAAACGAGCCGGCAAATTTACAGAAGTAACACAGAAAAAAACTAAAGCCCAAACCGGGAATGACATAGCCGAAAGATCCACGGCTCAACAATCTAAGGCCCAACAGGCTATTGAAATCCCTTCACAAGCTCAACAAGCTATTGATCCCAAAATTCAAGTGGCCACACCACAAACAAAAAATTTGGTAAACAAAAGAATTCAAAGTGGTACCGAAAAAGGAAAAACCTTTGCCGCCTCAGTAATAAAAGACTGGTACAACAAAATTCTACAACAAACAGATCTCGAAATTTTTAACAGACTTAATGGCTGTTTCTAAGCTCTTCAAACAAGTGACTGGCGTGCAGCCAATTATTGGCTGACACAGCTAGAAAAAGGATACATGATCAACAAACAGATCTTAGTAGAACAGAAGGATAAAGAAGAAGACTACAAAAAATACTTAGAAACCCTCCTAATTAGATCAACAGTAACTCAATCAACAGCTTTACAAAAATTAGAACAACAGCTCTTTAATACTGAAGCTTTAGCCGAAGTATTTGCCTCAATAGAAACGGCTGACCTCATCCAGTTCAGAATAAAAGATTTTCTTGGACTAGTCCAGTTATTAATAAAGAATGAAGATACAAGAAAATTGGAAGCAGAAGTTGCTGTTCAAGAAATGCTAGAGCTCTATCAGACAAACATACTGGACGAAGAAAAGCTGCTACAATTTTTTAAGCAGCTAGAAGAGACCAACATCATTAACCTATTCCTGAATCAAGAAATACTTTATCTCTCTACAGAAAGCCCTCGAATCATAGCCTGTTATGAAGAAATACCAAAATATAGACAACATCTCTGACGAGGAATTGTACATAAAGTATTTCTCAATACAAAGCATCCTGAAGACTACACCGGTTATATTCCAGAATTATGCAAAAACTGTCTCGAATCTTATTCAACCAAGTTCTCAACAACTTTTGTTTTTACTATCTGGACGGTCTGGAAAGAACGAGAATATATAAATTTATATTCCTCAATACAACTATGGATTCTAGGAAAAGATTTAGGTCCTCCAAGACTTGAACCATTTCAACAAAGTCTCTTCAATGAAGAACAGATTAGAAGACAAGCAGCCAAAGACTTCTTCCAAAAAATTTATTTTGGGAGTAAATATCTAGCTAAAAAAGTAACTTTCAGAAAAACAGTTTATTTAATTGATACCTTGGCACCAGAACTTGAACAACAAGAAACACGAGAAAGAAAGATGAAAATATTCCTTCAAAGTATCAAATTAGGAAAAATTGGCATAGAAGAAAAAATGAAGTATTTCTTCAAAAACGAAAATCTTTCAGACATAGAAGATAATGTGGATGAAGACACCATGGAAGCACTCAACCTCACAGAGTAAAAGCATGGTGGGCCAAGCAAAAGCAAAAACCCAGAGCATTAACAAAAGAAAAAGAGAAAAGCATCTGGAAAAGAAAAATTCCACCACAAAAGATGTCTGTCACCCAAAAAGAGATTCTCTACTTTACTTAGCTCTTAAGTTTAATAGCTTATAAATTCTCTCCTCATAACTGAGGAAGGCATAAGAAAAAAACCACTCTCTTAGTTTCAGTTTGTAAGTTTGGTGTGCTCTCTTCTAGTTTTCAAGTTCTTCTAGTTTCAAGTTTGGTTCTTCTAGTTTCAAATTTGGAAGCTCTGCCGCGTTTTTTATATGGTATCAGAGCCCAAAGTGCTCTAGTCTTGTAAGTCTTAAACTCTATATTATGTTTTTTCTTAAAATGAATAGCTAAACATTCCCCTTTGTGTTTTAATAATCTCTTCGATTGTGCAATGGGTTAGTTTTATTACAATACTTTTGGCTAGATTTTTTGTATTTTCTTTACGCTATGAGGTAGGAAACGAACCATAGCTGTGCTCCTATTTTATGTAGCAATCTACTAGGGATGGTGGTCTTTGTAAGAATCCCTAACTTCCTCCAGAAAGCCACGGAAACCTTATGGTTGTGGAAGGGTAGATGTAGTCGTAAAATAGTGGGTCAAACAGAAAACACAAAAGCAAACTAGAAAAAAGTAATGCAAGGAACAAAATCCATTATACAAACTTAGAAATTATTAAAACACAAAGATTTAAAACACAAAGATTTAAAACATGAAAGAAATTTTAGTTCCTAATGATACTTATAACTGTCAAGTATCTAAGACAAAGGATTATGAACACATAATCCATTTTCCTACCACAGAAGGACAAGATCCTGTCATAGCAGGCATTTTAAATTTTATCGTAGATCAGTTAAAATAAATTAAAGATAAAATTCAAAAACTCGAAGAGATAAAAATGAATAATATTATACCTACAACCTCTAAGTTCCATTACCATGGAAAAAAATTAACCAAACATTAATGGTTAAACTTAAATCTTCTGATAAGATTATGGATTTACAAAAACTAGATAAATCAGTTTATTCGAAGTTCTTATAACTTCAAAAACAAGAATTAACCGGAGAAACCTCTAGCGAGCATCTTTATTTATATTATGAACAAAATCAACAATTAATCGACTTTTACAAATCTCGAACTAATTATAAAATTAACATGGAAAGAGGAGAAAGTAGTACACTTTATCTACCAGGACCTCCTGGTTATATACCTCAAACACCTCTTCATGAAACTCCACCTCCACCTCCACCAACTCATATACCCTCACCTGGACCAGAAGTCCACATGGATGAATCCCAGGGAGATAACATAGAAAGAAGTCATGCAACTCCTTATGCAAATATGATTAATTATGGTAAACGCTCTGATTGGCGTACCTACCACAAAAATAAAAATAGACATTTAGAAGAAAGAAGAGATTCATCTACATGGGGTTTAACATTAAACATTGATCATATACCATATAAAAAAATAAAAGATTATTGTGTCGAATGGGCACAAAAAATCAAAGGAACCATATTTATGCTTCCTCCCACCATGACTGTTACATATAATTTGCAACATCATACTGGGAAGGCAATGCTTTATCATGGTTAACAAATTTTGAAAAAAATAACAATCAAGAATGTCAAACTATTTTACAACAACCAACGAAACAACCAGCAATAGAACTATTGGTATCATTACTTCTAGCCGACTTTGTTGGAACAGAATGGAATGAAAATAAAAATTATGAAGAAAAACTTCACAAAATGAAGTTATGTGATATATGTATGTTAGATGAATTTGTAGCTTCATATATCGGATACATTTATCATTTAGAAAAAACTCCTCAACAAGAATTTTGGATACAAGGTTTCTTTTCCAAAATTCCCTTTCCTTGGAATAACATAATTTCTGATAAATATCGAGAATTAATCACCTCACAAGGAACTATGAGACCCCATAACACTGGTATGCTCAGAAGAGCATGCACAGAAGCTATGGAAAAAACTTGTGAGAATACATCAGCCCAAAAGGAAATGAGTAGAAATTTAAAATCTTCTAGAATGGGCTACAACTGTTCAAAATTTTCGGAAGACCTAAATTATGTCTATGGATGTACTCCAGTTTATGATTGGAGAATACATTCGAAGCCTTTTTTTAAACAAAAAAGAAGACACAGATATAAAATTACTAAACGAAAAAAAACACCAGAATTTAAATTAAATAAAAAGTTTCGAAAAAAGAAATTTGTTAAAAAATATAAAAAGAAAGGTAAAAAGCATTGCAGATGTTTTAAATGCAACAAAGAAGGTCATTATGCGAATGAATGTCCTGTAAACATTAAAAAAGTCTTTATCTCAAACTTAGAAGAGTATTCCATCAATATTGGAACAATAGAAGAAATATCAGAAGGCAGTTCTATTTATGAAATTACAACCTGTTCAAGCTCTACATCTGACTCCATAGAGTCAAATTCTGAACAATCTTCGGAAAAACAAAGAAACGAGTTTAAAAAACTCAAAATCAATATGATAACTATAAATAAAACATTAACTCAAATAAAGGTTATACCTTTATTACCATCTCTAAAACTTCCCAAAAAGAAAAAAATAACCTCACCAGGATATACAATCTATATGGGCAAAATGCTTAAATTAAAACGGTATAGAACAACAGAAATAACGTTAGATCTAATCATTTTAATACCCTTTGGCTATTATGGAATAATACATAATATTCCACATCATGCAAAAGAAAACATTTTTATTACTCATGGGATAATAGAACCCATGACTTACCAAGCCCCAATAATTTTAATGAAAAATACTAGTCTGGAAGATTGGGATTACCTCATCCGACCAAACGATGCAATTGGAACATTAGTCATTCATAAATATGAGGATTTTCCCATAATAACATTTGAAACAGCAATAGATGATCCTGAAAATTTCGAAAAATATCGAGAATTCAGAATTAATATGAATACAATACCTTTGAAGAAGTAACTACTTCAAAATTACATGATAGTATAGGAGAACAATTTGACATAACCAATGAAGACTTAGAAAAATTAGAAGAGGCTATACCTCATGGAGAAAAAAATGAGATTTATAAAGCCCCTTCCTTTAAATCTCGATTTTTAAATAAACATACTTTTATTTTTGAACGAATGCAAGGCAATATAGAATTAAAAGGCGACGATGACTTGACATCTATCAGTCTGCTTAATAAAAACAAAATAGATAAATTAAAAAGCAAATATCCCAAAATGAAATACCTACACATAGGTATGATACAATTAAAAATCACTGCTCTATTCCAAAGCGGAATAGATACTCCCATAATGATTGTCTGTATGGACGAACGAATCATTAACAATCCTCTCAGTAGTATTATTGGAGGAGCCAAATCCAATCTCGCTAATCCATTATTTGGAATCAATATTCATCCTGACGTTTGCATAAGTCTGAAGACCAAAATGTCGAAAAAACTTGTACCTTGTCCATAAGCCTTAAAGGTATCGAACTACTACCTGGATCAAAAATCTTAGGAATTCAATGGGAACATTGTATGGCTCTAAATGACACATCAACACTTAGATTCATAACCCCAAATAATTTTGTAAAACTCTTCAATGTTGGCATTGGAAAAACCATACAACCAAAGGTTGTAGATATTAAACATCTCAAATAGATACTGATATACAACTTTTTGTTAAAACCCTTAAACCTAAGGTTCAAATACCTGTTGAATACTTTATTTCCTCTGGTAATACAATATCAATAGTAATCAAAAATCCTATTAATCGAACAACCTCTTCTCTTAACCTTCCAAGACATTATGACGAAGGTGAATCATCTGAATCACCTCGATCTAGTATTCATATTCCAATCCACGATCCTGTAGAAGGCCATACACTACGCCTTCTCGAAAGTAAAAAATCTATTCCTCCTCCTTAATGGATTTAAAGAAAAAAGCCCAATTACATATTTATCTTCGCATAACTATTCATCTTCCCAAATTTGAAGATGTCACTATTCATGCTTTAATCGATACCGGAGCTGAAGCAAGTTTACTTCAGCAAGTATTTATCCCCAAATCATTTTGGTTACCTTTAGATAACAAAACCTCTCTTACTGACTTTATGGGACGACAAGTCCCAGTTACCCATAAGGTTGCTAATCTTGCTATTTCCATACCAGATCTTCATAATAATCTTAATACTTACAAATTTAACTTTGCATTACTTCCTTTAGACTTTAATACTGACTGCCTAATCGGTTTAGATAATCTTTGTCATTTTTCTCCCTTCAACACCCACTTCTTTACTTTTGATGGCCACACCGTTCCTCGTATACATTTTCCTGCCCATATTGCCCCTTATTACACTCCTACAGCCCAGCGTGGTGAATCTTCACACAAAACTACGCTAGTTGACACAAATTCCTTATCTCATTCGATCTACACATATAATATTCCTACTTCAAACACATTTGAAGAGACTGTCCATAAGCTATTAGAACCATTATATTCCGATGATCCACTTAAAGGGTTTGATAAATATCCTCGTTATTGTTCTATTGAACTTTTAGAACAATACAAAAATACAAATATACGAGTTAATAGTATAATGGTAACACCCTTAGACAAACAAGAATTCAACAATCAAATACAAGAACTGATAACTTTAAAATTAATACAAAAGAGCCATAGTCCTCACTCTTCTCCTGCTTTTATCGTAAGAAATCATGCTGAAATAAAAAGAGGAAAAGCTCGCATGGTTATCAATTATCGCAAGCTAAATTCATGTACAAAATTTGATGGATATTTTATCCCAACAGTTGAGCACCTAATTAAACAAATTTGAGGTGCAAAATACTATAGCAAAATTTGACGCTAAATCTCGTTTTTGGCAGATCAAACTTACAAACCAAATATCAATAGAGCTAACAGCTTTTAGTTGTCCTCAAGGACATTACGAATGGCTAGTTATGCCATTTGGAGTAAAAAATGCACCCCAAATATTCCAAAAATGGATTAATTCTATGTTTGGACATCTGCCATATGTAGTAGCATATATAGATGATATTCTTGTCTTCTCTTCCACAGAAGAAGAACATAATGATCATCTCTTACATGTTATTAAGCTAATGCTAAATCATGGCATTATCCTACGTCCAAAGAAAATAGAACTATTTAAAACAGAAATTGATTTTCTTGGAAAACAAATAAAAAATGGTCAAATACAATTACAAGACCATATATATGCAAAGGTCAAAGACTTTTCTGAGAACTTTACTAGTTTAAAGCAACTACAAAGTTTTTTAGGACTTCTCAATAATGGACGAAAGTTTATTCCTAATCTTTCAACAAAAATCAAAGCCTTACAAAACAAATTAGCCCTTAAACAGGCTAAATACAAAAAAACAAATGGAGAACAACCACGAAGATGGAATACAGATAAAATACCTATTTCTTTAAATTCTGAAGAACAAAAAGAAATTAAACAAATAAAAGAATTTGTTACAAGAAAACAAATTCTTCATTTCCCAACAGAAGAAGAACATATCATCCTACAAATAGATGCTTCAAATTTATTTTGATCTGGAGTATTAGTAACAAATACCCAAGAAATAGTGTCATATACTTCTGGCAAATTTACAAAAACCCAAGTCAAATATTCCACTTATGACAAAGAATTATTAGCTATCAAATTAGCTATTAAAGGTCTAAAAATATATCTTCTTCATAAAGAATTCACAATAGAAACTGACAATAAATCAGTAGCACAATTTCTCCAAAAAAAGACGATACACAATCCAGAAGAAAACTTAAGACGCATACGTTTTGCTCTTTATTTAGAAATATTTAATTATACAGTTAAATATATTCTTGGTTTCACTAATATTATCGCTGATTTTCTTAGCAGAACATGAACGAAGAAGAACTTTTATTTCTAAAATCAGTTCTACACAAAATGAAACGAGCCGGCAAATTTACAGAAGTAACACAGAAAAAAACTAAAGCCCAAACCGGGAATGACATAGCCGAAAGATCCACGGCTCAACAATCTAAGGCCCAACAGGCTATTGAAATCCCTTCACAAGCTCAACAAGCTATTGATCCGAAAATTCAAGTGGCAACACCACAAACAAAAAATTTGGTAAACAAAAGAATTCAAAGTGGTACCAAAAAAGGCAAAACCTTTGCCACCTCAGTAATAAAAGACTGGTACAACAAAAGTCTACAACAAATAGATCCCGAAATTTTTGACAGACTTAATGGCTGTTTCTAAGCTCTTCAAACAAGTGACTGGCGTGCAGCCAATTATTGGCTAACACAGCTAGAAAAAGGATACATGATCAACAAACAAATCTTAGTAGAACAGAAAGCTAAAGAAGAAGACTACAAAAAATGCTTGGAAACCCTCCTGACAAGATCAACAGTAACTCAATCAATAGCTTCAAAAAAATTAAAACAACAGCTCTTTAATACTGAAGCTTTAGCCGAAGTATTTGCCTCAATACAAACGGCTGACCTCATCCAGTTCAGAATAAAAGATTTTCTTGGACTAGTCCAGTTATTAATAAAGAATGAAGATACAAGAAAATTGGAAGCAGAAGTTGCTGTTCAAGAAATGCTAGAGCTCTATCAGACAAACATACTGGACGAAGAAAAGCTGCTACAATTTTTTAAGCAGCTAGAAGAGACCAACATCATTAACCTTTTCCTGAATCAAGAAATACTTTATCTCTCTACAGAAAGCCCTCGAATCATAGCCTGTTATGAAGAAATACCAAAATATAGACAACATCTCCGACGAGGAATTTTACATAAAGTATTTCTCAATACAAAGATCCTGAAGACTACACCGGTTATATTCTAGAATTATGCAAAAACTGCATCGAATCTTATTCAACCAAGTTCTCAACAACTTTTTTTTTACTATCTGGATGGTCTGGGAAGAATGGGAATATATAAATTTATATTCCTTAATACAACTATGGATTCTAGGAAAAGATTCAAATCCTCCAAGACTTGAACCATTTCAACAAAGTCTCTTCAATTAAGAATAGATTAGAAGACAAGCAGCCAAAGACTTCTTCCAAAAAATTTATTTTGGGAGTAAATATCTAGCTAAAAAAGTAACTTTCGGAAAAACAGTTTATTTAATTGATACCTTGGCACCAGAACTTGAACAACAAGAAACACGAGAAAGAAAGATGAAAATATTCCTTCAAAGTATCAAATTAGGAAAAATTGGCATAGAAGAAAAAATGAAGTATTTCTTCAAAAATGAAAATCTTTCAGACATAGAAGATAATGTGGATGAAGACACCATGGAAGCACTCAACCTCACAGAGTAAAAGCATGGTGGGCCAAGCAAAAGCAAAAACCCAGAGCATTAACAAAAGAAAAAGAGAAAAGCATCTGGAAAAGAAAAATTCCACCACAAAAGATGTCTGTCACCCAAAAAGAGATTCTCTACTTTACTTAGCTCTTAAGTTTAATAGCTTATAAATTCTCTCCTCATAATTGAGGAAGGCATCAGAAAAAAACCACTCTCTTAGTTTCAGTTTGTAAGTTTGGTGTGCTCTCTTCTAGTTTTCAAGTTCTTCTAGTTTCAAGTTTGGTTCTTCTAGTTTCAAATTTGGAAGCTCCGCCGCATTTTTTATATGGTATCAGAGCCCGAAGTGCTCTAGTCTTGTAAGTCTTAAACTCTATATTATGTTTTTTCTTAAAATGAATAGCTAAACATTCCCCTTTGTGTTTTAATAATCTCTTCGATTATGCAATGGGTTAGTTTTATTACAATACTTTTGGCTAGATTTTTTGTATTTTCTTTACGCTATGAGGTAGGAAACGAACCATAGCTGTGCTCCTATTTTATGTAGCAATCTACTAGGGATGGTGGTCTTTGTAAGAATCCCTAACTTCCTCCAGAAAGCCACGGAAACCTTATGGTTGTGGAAGGGTAGATGTAGTCGTAAAATAGTGGGTCAAATAGAAAACACAAAAGCAAACTAGAAAAAGTAATCCAAGGAACAAAATCCATTATACAAACTTAGAAATTATTAAAACACAAAGATTTAAAACACAAAGATTTAAAACATGAAAGAAATTTTAGTTCCTAATGATACTTATAACTGTCAAGTATCTAAGACAAAGGATTATGAACACATAATCCATTTACCTACCACAGAAGGACAAGATCCTGTCATAGCAGGCATTTTAAATTTTATCGTAGATCAGTTAAAATAAATTAAAGATAAAATTCAAAAACTCGAAGAGATAAAAACGAATAATATTATACATACAACCTCTAAGTTCCATTACCTTGGAACAAAATTAACCAAACATTAATGGTTAAACTTAAATCTTCTGATAAGATTATGGATTTACAAAAACTAGATAAATCAGTTTATTCGAAGTTCTTATAACTTCAAAAACAAGAATTAACCGGAGAAACCTCTAGTGAGAATCTTTATTTATATTATGAACAAAATCAACAATTAATCGACTTTTACAATTCTCAAACTAATTATAAAATTAACATGGAAAGAGGAGAAAGTAGTACACTTTATCTACCAGGACCTCCTGGTTATATACCTCAAACACCTCTTCATGAAACTCCACCTCCACCTCCACCAACTCATATACCCTCACCTGGACCAGAAGTTGACATGGATGAATCCCAAGGAGATAACATAGAAAGAAGTCATGCAACTCCTTCTTATGCAAATATGATTAATTATGGTAAACGCTCTGATTGGCGTACCTACCACAAAAATAAAAATAGACATTTAGAAGAAAGAAGAGATTCATCTACATGGGGTTTAACATTAAACATTGATCATATACCATATAAAAAAATAAAAGATTATTGTGTCGAATGGGCACAAAAAATCAAAGGAACCATATTTATGCTTCCTCCCACCATGACTGTTGCAGAATACATACAATTTGCAACATCATACTAGGAAGGCAATGCTTTATCATGGTTAACAAATTTTGAAAAAATAACAATCAAGAATGTCAAACTATTTTACAACAACCAACAAAACAACCAGCAATAGAACTATTGGTATCATTACTTGTAGCCAACTTTGTTGGAACAGAATGGAATGAAAATCAAAATTATGAAGAAAAACTTCGTAAAATGAAGTTATGTGATATATGTATGTTAGATGAATTTGTAGCTACATATATAGGATACATTTATCATCTAGAAAAAACTCCTCAACAAGAATTTTGGATACAAGGTTTCTTTTCCAAAATTCTCTTTCCTTGGATTAACATAATTTCTTATAAATATCGAGAACTAATCACCTCACAAGGAACTATGAGATCCCATAACATTAGTATGCTCAGAAGAGCATGCGCAGAAGCTATGGAAAAAACTTGTGAGAATACATCAACCCAAAAGGAAATGAGTAGAAATTTAAAATCTTCTAGAATGGGCTACAACTGTTCAAAATTTTCTGAAGACCTAAATTATGTCTATGGATGTCCTCCAATTTATGATTGGAGAATACATTCAAAGCCTTTTTTTAAACAAAAAAGAAGACACAGATATAAAATTACTAAACGAAAAAAGACACCAGAATTTAAATTAAATAAAAAATTTTGAAAAAAGAAATTTGTTAAAAAATATAAAAAGAAAGGTAAAAAGCATTGCAGATGTTTTAAATGCAACAAAGGAGGTCATTATGCGAATGAATGTCCTGTAAACATTAAAAAAGTCTTTATCTCAAACTTAGAAGAGTATTCCATCAATATTGGAACAATAGAAGAAATATCAGAAGACAGTTCTATTTATGAAATTACAACCTGTTCAAGCTCTACATCTGACTCCATAGAGTCAAATTCTGAACAATCTTCAGAAAAACAATGAAACGAGTTTGAAAAACTCAAAATCAATATGATAACTATAAATAAAACATTAACTCAAAAAAAGGTTATACCTTTATTACCATCTCTAAAACTTCCCAAAAAGGAAAAATATCCTCACCAGGATATACAATCTATATGGGCAAAATGCTTAGATTAAAACGGTATAGAACAACAGAAATAACGTTAGACCTAATCATTTTAATACCCTTTGGCTATTATGGAATAATACATAATATTCCACATCATGCAAAAGAAAACATTTTTATTACTCATGGGATAATAGAACCCATGACTTACGAAGCCCCAATAATTTTAATGAAAAATACTAGTCTGGAAGATTGGGATTATCTCATCCGACCAAACGATGCAATTGGAACATTAGTCATTCATAAATATGAGGATTTTCCCATAATAACATCTGAAATAGAATTAGATGATCCTGAAAATTCCGAAAAATATCGAGAATTCAGAATTAATATGAATACAATTACTTCTGAAGAAGTAACTACTTCAGAATTACATGATAGTATAGCAGAACAATTTGACATAACCGATGAAGACTTAGAAAAATTAAAAGAGGCTATACCTCATGGAGAAAAAAATGAGATTTATAAAGCCCCTTCCTTTAAATCTCACAAGTTTTTTCCATAGCTTCTATGCATGCTCTTCTGAGCATACCAGTGTTGTGGGATCTCATAGTTCCTTGTGAGGTGATTAGTTCTCGATATTTATCAGAAATTATGTTATTCCAAGGAAAGGGAATTTTGGAAAAGAAACCTTGTATCCAAAATTCTTGTTGAGGAGTTTTTTCTAGATGATAAATGTATCCCATATATGTAGCTACAAATTCATCTAACATACATATATCACATAACTTCATTTTATGAAGTTTTTCTTCATAATTTTGATTTTCATTCCATTCTGTTCCAACAAAGTCGGCTACAAGTAATGATACCAATAGTTCTATTGCGGGTTGTTTCTTTTGTTGTTGTAAAATAGTTTGACATTCTTGATTGTTATTTTTTTCAAAATTTGTTAACCATGATAAAGCATTGCCTTCCCAGTATGATGTTGCAAATTGTATGCATTCTGCAACAGTCATGGTGGGAGGAAGCATAAATATGATTCCTTTGATTTTTTGTGCCCATTCGACACAATAATCTTTTATTTTTTATATGGTATATGATCAATGTTTAATGTTAAACCCCATATAGATGAATCTCTTCATTCTTCTAAATGTCTATTTTTATTTTTCTGGTAGGTACGCCAATCAGAGCGTTTACCATAATTAATCATATTTGCATAAGAAGGAGTTGCATGACTTCTTTCTATGTTATTTCCTTGGGATTCATCCATGTGGACTTCTGGTCCAGGTGAGGGTATATGAGTTGGTGGAGGTGGAGGTGGAGTTTCATGAAGAGGTGTTTGAGGTATATAACCAGGAGGTCCTGGTAGATAAAGTGTACTACTTTCTCCTCTTTCCATGTTAATTTTATAATTAGTTTGAGATTTGTAAAAGTCGATTAATTGTTGATTTTGTTCATAATATAAATAAAGATTCTCACTAGAGGTTTCTCCGGTTAATTCTTGTTTTTGAAGTTCTAAGAACTTTGAATAAACTGATTTATCTTGTTTTTATAAATCCATAATCTTATCAGAAGATTTAAGTTTAACCATTAATGTTTGGTTAATTTGTTCCAAGGTAATGGAACTTAGAGGTTGTAGGTATAATATTATTCGTTTTTATCTCTTTGAGTTTTTGAATTTTATTTTTTATTTCTTTTAACTAATCTACGATAAAATTTAAAATGCCTGCTATGGCAGGATCTTGTCCTTCTGTGGTAGGTAAATGGATTAATTATGGTAAACGCTCTGATTGGCGTACCTACCATAAAAATAAAAATAGACATTTAGAAGAAACAAGAGATTCATCTACATGGGGTTTAACATTAAACATTGATCATATACCATATAAAAAATGCGGCGGAGCTTCCAAATATGAAACTAGAAGAACCAAACTTGAAGCTAGAAGAAATTGAAAACTAGAAGAGAGCACACCAAACTTACAAACTGAAACTAAGAGAGTGGTTTTTTTCTGATGCCTTCCTCAGTTATGAGGAGAGAATTTATAAGCTATTAAACTTAAGAGCTAAGTAAAGTAGAGAATCTCTTTTTGGGTGGCAGACATCTTTTGTGGTGGAATTTTTCTTTTCCAGATGCTTTTCTCTTTTATTTTTGTTAATGCTCTGGGTTTTTGCTTTTGCTTGGCCCACCATGCTTTTACTCTGCGAGGTTGAGTGCTTCCATGGTGTCTTCATCCACATTATCTTCTATGTCTGAAAGATTTTCGTTTTTGAAGAAATACTTCATTTTTTCTTCTAAGCCAATTTTTCCTAATTTGATACTTTGAAGGAATCTTTTCATCTTTCTTTCTCGAGTTTCTTGTTGTTCAAGTTCTGGTGCCAAGGTATCAATTAAATAAACTGTTTTTCCAAAAGTAACTTCTTTAGCTAGATATTTACTCCCAAAATCAATTTTTTGGAAGAAGTCTTTGGCTGCTTGTCTTCTAATCTGTTCTTCATTGAAGAGACTTTGTTGAAATGGTTCAAGTCTTGGAGGATCTGAATCTTTTCCTAGAATCCATAGTTGTATTGAGGAATATAAATTTATATATTCCCGTTCTTCCCAGACCGTCCAGATAGTAAAAACAAAAGTTGTTTAGAACTTGGTTGAATAAGATTCGAGGCAGTTTTTGCATAATTCTAGAATATAACTGGTGTAATCTTGGGGATCTTTGTATTGAGAAATACTTTATGTAAAATTCCTCGTCGGAGATGTTGTCTATATTTTGGTATTTCTTCATAACAGGCTATGATTCGAGGGCTTTCTGTAGAGAGATAAAGTATTTCTTGATTCAGGAAAAGGTTAATGATGTTGGTCTCTTCTAGCTGCTTAAAAAATTGTAGCAGCTTTTCTTCGTCCAGTATGTTTGTCTGATAGAGCTCTAGCATTTCTTGAACAGCAACTTCTGCTTCCAATTTTCTTGTATCTTCATTCTTTATTCATAACTGGACTAGTCCAAGAAAATCTTTTATTCTGAACTGGATGAGGTCAGTCGTTTGTATTGAGGCAAATACTTCGGCTAAAGCTTCAGTATTAAAGAGCTGTTGTTCTAATTTTTGTAAAGCTGTTGATTAAGTTACTGTTGATCTTGTCAGGAGGGTTTTCAAGCATTTTTTGTAGTCTTCTTCTTTATCCTTCTGTTCTACTAAGATCTGTTTGTTGATCATGTATCCTTTTTCTAGCTGTGTTAGCCAATAATTGGCTACACGCCAGTCACTTGTTTGAAGAGCTCGGAAAAAGCCATTAAGTCGGGATCTGTTTGTTGTAGACTTTTGTTGTACCAGTCTTTTATTACTGAGGCGGCAAAGGTTTTTCCTTTTTCGGTACCACTTTGAATTCTTTTGTTTACCAAATTTTTTGTTTGTGGTGTTGCCACTTAAATTTTTGGATCAATAGCTTGTTGAGCTTGTCAAGGGATTTCAATAGACTTTTGGGCCTTAGATTGTTGAGCCGTGGATGTTTCGACTATGTCTTTCCCGGTTTGGGCTTTAGTTTTTTTCTGTGTTACTTCTGTAAAGTCGTCAGCTCGTTTCATTTTGTCTAGAACTGATTTTAGAAATGAAAGTTCTTCTTCGTTCATGTTCTGCTAAGAAAATCAGCGATAATATTAGTGAAACCAAGAATATATTTAACTGTATAATTAAACATTTCTAAACAAAGAGCAAAACGTATGCGTCTTAAGTTTTCTTCTGGACTGTGTATCGTCTTTTTTTGGAGAAATTGTGCTACTGATTTATTGTCAGTTTCTATTGTAAATTATTTATGAAGAAGATATATTTTTAGACTTTTAATAGCTAATTTGATAGCTAATAATTCTTTGTCATAAGTGGAATATTTGACTTTGGTTTTTGTAAATTTGCCAGAAGTATATGCCACTATTTCTTGGGTATTTGTTACTAATACTCCAGACCAAAATAAATTTGAAGCATCTGTTGTAGGATGATATGTTCTTCTTTTGGGCAACGAAGAATTTGTTTTTTTGAAACAAATTCTTTTATTTGTTTAATTTCCTTTTGTTCTTCAGAATTTAAAGAAATAGGAATTTTATCTGTATTCCATCTTCGTGGTTGTTCTCCATTTGTTTTTTTGTATTTAGCCTGTTTAAGGGCTAATTTGTTTTGTAATGCTTTGATTTTTATTGAAAGATTAGGAATAAACATTCGTCCATAATTGAGAAGTCTTAAAAAACTTTGTAGTTGCTTTAAACTAGTAAAGTTCTCAGGAAAGTCTTTGACCTTTGCATATATATGGTCTTGTAATTGTATTTGACTATTTTTTATTTGTTTTCCAAGAAAATCAATTTCTGTTTTAAATAGTTCTATTTTCTTTGGACTTAGGATAATGCCATGATTTAGCATTAGCTTAATAACATGTAAGAGATGATCATTATGTTCTTCTTCTGTGGAAGAGAAGACAAGAATATCATCTATATATGCTACTACATCTAACAGATGTCCAAACATAGAATTAATCCATTTTTGGAATATTTGGGGTGCATTTTTTACTCCAAATGGCATAACTAGCCATTAGTAATGTCCTTGAGGACAACTAAAAGTTGTTAGCTCTATTGATATTTGGTTTGCAAGTTTGATCTGCCAAAAACAAGATCTGGCGTCAAATTTTGCTATAGTATTTTGCACCTCGAATTTGTTTAATTAGGTGCTCAACTGTTGGGATAAAATATCCATCAAATTTTGTACATGAATTTAGCTTGCGATAATTGATAACCATGCGAGCTTTTCCTCTTTTTATTTCAGCATGATTTCTTACGATAAAAGCAGGAGAAGAGTGAGGACTATGGCTCTTTTGTATTAATTTTAAAGTTATCAGTTCTTGTATTTGATTGTTGAATTCTTGTTTGTCTAAGGGTGTTACCATTATACTATTAACTCGTATATTTGTATTTTTGTATTGTTCTAAAAGTTCAATAGAACAATAACGAGGATATTTATCAAACCCTTTAAGTGGATCATCGGAATATAATGGTTCTAATAGCTTATGGACAGTCTCTTCAAATGTGTTTGAAGTAGGAATATTATATGTGTAGATCGAATGAGATAAGGAATTTGTGTCAACTAGCGTAGTTTTGTGTGAAGATTCACCACGCTGGGCTGTAGGAGTGTAATAAGGGGCAATATGGGCAGGAAAATGTATACGAAGAACGGTGTGGCCATCAAAAGTAAAGAAGTGGGTGTTGAAGGGAGAAAAATGATGAAGATTATCTAAACTGTTTAGGCAGTCAGTATTAAAGTCTAATGGAAGTAATGCAAAGTTAAATTTGTAAGTATTAAGATTATTATGAAGATCTGGTATGGAAATAGCAAGATTAGCAACCTTATGGGTAACTGGGACTTGTCGTCCCATAAAGTCAGTAAGAGAGGTTTTGTTATCTAAAGGTAACCAAAATGATTTTGGGATAAATACTTGCTGAAGTAAACTTGCTTCAGCTCCGGTATCGATTAAAGCATGAATAGTGACATCTTCAAATTTGGGAAGATGAATAGTTATGCGAAGATAAATATGTAATTGGGCTTTTTTCTTTAAATCCATTAAGGAGGAGGAATAGATTTTTTACTTTCGAGAAGGCGTAGTGTATGGCCTTCTACAGGATCGTGGATTGGAATATGAATACTAGATCGAGGTGATTCAGATGATTCACCTTCGTCATAATGTCTTGGAAGGTTAAGAGAAGAGGTTGTTCGATTAATAGGATTTTTGATTTCTATTGATATTGTATTACAAGAGGAAATAAAGTATTCAACAGGTATTTGAACCTTAGGTTTAAGGGTTTTAACAAAAAGTTGTATATCAGTATCTAATTTGAGATGTTTAATATCTACAACCTTTGGTTGTATGGTTTTTCCAATGCCAACATTGAAGAGTTTTACAAAATTATTTGGGGTTATGAATCTAAGTGTTGATGTGTCATTTAGAGCCATACAATGTTCCCATTGAATTCCTAAGATTTTGGATCCAGGTAGTAGTTCGATACCTTTAAGGCTTATAGACAAGGTACAAACTTTTTCGACATTTTGGTCTTCAGACTTATGCAAAAGTCAGGATGAATATTGATTCCAAATAATGGATTAGCGAGATTGGATTTGGCTCCTCCAATAATACTACTGAGAGGATTGTTAATGATTCGTTCGTCCATACAGACAATCATTATGGGAGTATCTATTCCACTTTGGAATAGAGCAGTGATTTTTAATTGTATCATACCTATGTGTAGGTATTTTATTTTGGGATATTTGCTTTTTAATTTATCTATTTTGTTTTTATTAAGTAGACTGATAGATGTCAAGTCATCGTCGCCTTTTAATTCTATATTGCCTTGCATTCGTTCAAAAATAAAAGTATGTTTATTTAAAAATCGAGATTTAAAGGAAGGGGCTTTATAAATCTCATTTTTTTCTCCATGAGGTATAGCCTCTTTTAATTTTTCTAAGTCTTCATCGGTTATGTCAAATTGTTCTCCTATACTGTCATGTAATTCTAAAGTAGTTACTTCTTTAGAGGTAATTGTATTCATATTAATTCTGAATTCTCGATATTTTTTGGAATTTTTAGGATCATCTATTGCTGTTTCAGATGTTATTATGGGAAAATCCTCATATTTATGAATGACTAATATTCCAATTGTATCGTTTGGTCGGATGAGGTAATCCCAATCTTCCAGACTAGTATTTTTCATTAAAATTATTGGGGCTTCGTAAGTCATGGGTTCTATTATCCCATGAGTAATAAAATTTTTTTCTTTTGCATGATGTGGAATATTATGTATTATTCCATAATAGCCAAAGGGTATTAAAATGATTAGATCTAACGTTATTTCTATTGTTCTATACTCTTTTAACCTAAGCATTTTGCCCATATAGATTGTATATCCTGGTTAGGATATTTTTTCCTTTTTGGGAAGTTTTAGAGATGGTAATAAAGGTATAACCTTTATTTGAGTTAATGTTTTATTTATAGTTATCATATTGATTTTGAGTTTTTTAAACTCGTTTCTTTGTTTTTCCGAAGATTGTTCAGAATTTGACTCTATGGAGTCAGATATAGAGCTTGAACAGGTTGTAATTTCATAAATAGAACTGTCTTCTGATATTTCTTCTATTGTTCCAATATTGATGGAATACTCTTCTAAGTTTGAGATAAAGACCTTTTTAATGTTTACAGGACATTCATTCGCATAATGACCTTCTTTGTTGCATTTAAAACATCTGCAATGCTTTTTACCTTTCATTTTATATTTTTTAACAAATTTCTTTTTTCGAAACTTTTTATTTAATTTAAATTCTGGTGTCTTTTTTCGTTTAGTAATTTTATATCTGTGTCTTCTTTTTTGTTTAAAAAAAGGCTTCGAATGTATTCTCCAATCATAAACTGGAGGACATCCATAGACATAATTTAGGTCTTCAGAAAATTTTGAACAGTTGTACCCCATTCTAGAAGATTTTAAATTTCTACTCATTTCCTTTTGGGCTGATGTATTCTCACAAGTTTTTTCCATAGCTTCTGCGCATGCTCTTCTGAGCATACCAGTGTTATGGGGTCTCATAGTTCCTTGTGAGGTGATTAATTCTCGATATTTATCAGAAATTATGTTATTCCAAGGAAAGGGAATTTTGGAAAAGAAACCTTGTATCCAAAATTCTTGTTGAGGAGTTTTTTCTAAATGATAAATGTATCTGATATATGAAGCTACAAATTCATCTAACATACATATATCACATAACTTCATTTTGTGAAGTTTTTCTTCATAATTTTGATTTTCATTCCATTTTGTTCCAACAAAGTCGGCTAGAAGTAATGATACCAATAGTTCTATTGCTGGTTGTTTCGTTGGTTGTTGTAAAATAGTTTGACATTCTTGATTGTTATTTTTTTCAAAATTTGTTAACCATGATAAAGCATTGCCTTCCCAGTATGATGTTGCAAATTGTATGTATTCTGTAACAGTCATGGTGGGAGGAAGCATAAATATGGTTCCTTTGAATTTTTGTGCCCATTCGACACAATAATCTTTTATTTTTTTATATGGTATATGATCAATGTTTAATGTTAAACCCCATGTAGATGAATCTCTTCTTTCTTCTAAATGTCTATTTTTATTTTTGTGGTAGGTACGCCAATCAGAGCGTTTACCATAATTAATCATATTTGCATAAGAAGGAGTTGCATGACTTCTTTCTATGTTATCTCCTTGAGATTCATCCATGTGGACTTCTGGTCCAGGTGAGGGTATATGAGTTGGTGGAGGTGGAGGTGGAGTTTCATGAAGAGGTGTTTGAGGTATATAACCAGGAGGTCCTGGTAGATAAAGTGTACTACTTTCTCCTCTTTCCATGTTAATTTTATAATTAGTTTGAGATTTGTAAAAGTCGATTAATTGTTGATTTTGTTCATAATATAAATAAAGATTCTCACTAGAGGTTTCTCTGGTTAATTCTTGTTTTTGAAGTTATAAGAACTTCGAATAAACTGATTTATCTAGTTTTTGTAAATCCATAATCTTATCAGAAGATTTAAGTTTAACCATTAATGTTTGGTTAATTTTGTTCCAAGGTAATGGAACTTAGAGGTTGTAGGTATAATATTATTCGTTTTTATCTCTTCGAGTTTTTGAATTTTATCTTTAATTTCTTTTAACTGATCTATGATAAAATTTAAAATGCCTGCTATGACAGGATCTTGTCCTTCTGTGGTAGGTAAATGGATTATGTGTTCATAATCCTTTGTCTTAGATACTTGACAGTTATAAGTATCATTAGGAACTAAAATTTCTTTCATGTTTTAAATCTTTGTGTTTTAAATCTTTGTGTTTTAAATCTTTGTGTTTTAATAATTTCTAAGTTTGTATAATGGATTTTGTTCCTTGCATTACTTTTTTCTAGTTTGCTTTTGTGTTTTCTGTTTGACCCACTATTTTACGACTACATCTACCCTTCCACAACCATAAGGTTTCCGTGGCTTTCTGGAGGAAGTTAGGGATTCTTACAAAGACCACCATCCCTAGTAGATTGCTACATAAAATAGGAGCACAGCTATGGTTCGTTTCCTACCTCATAGCGTAAAGAAAATACAAAAAATCAAGCCAAAAGTATTGTAATAAAACTAACCCATTGCACAATCGAAGAGATTATTAAAACACAAAGGGGAATGTTTAGCTATTCATTTTAAGAAAAAACATAATATAGAGTTTAAGACTTATAAGACTAGAGCACTTCGGGCTCTGATACCATATAAAAAATGCGGCGGAGCTTTCAAATTTGAAACTAGAAGAACCAAACTTGAAACTAGAAGAACTTGAAAACTAGAAGAGAGCACACCAAACTTACAAACTGAAACTAAGAGAGTGGTTTTTTTCTGATGCCTTCCTCAGTTATGAGGAGAGAATTTATAAGCTATTAAACTTAAGAGCTAAGTAAAGTAGAGAATCTCTTTTTGGGTGACAGACATCTTTTGTGGTGGAATTTTTCTTTTCCAGATGCTTTTCTCTTTTTCTTTTGTTAATGCTCTGGGTTTTTGCTTTTGCTTGGCCCACCATGCTTTTACTCTGTGAGGTTGAGTGCTTCCATGGTGTCTTCATCCACATTATCTTCTATGTCTGAAAGATTTTCGTTTTTGAAGAAATACTTCATTTTTTCTTCTATGCCAATTTTTCCTAATTTGATACTTTGAAGGAATATTTTCATCTTTCTTTCTCGTGTTTCTTGTTGTTCAAGTTCTGGTGCCAAGGTATCAATTAAATAAACTGTTTTTCCGAAAGTTACTTCTTTAGCTAGATATTTACTCCCAAAATAAATTTTTTGGAAGAAGTCTTTGGCTGCTTGTCTTCTAATCTATTCTTCATTGAAGAGACTTTGTTGAAATGGTTCAAGTCTTGGAGGATTTGAATCTTTTCCTAGAATCCATAGTTGTATTAAGGAATATAAATTTATATATTCCCGTTCTTCCCAGACCATCCAGATAGTAAAAAAAAAAGTTGTTGAGAACTTGGTTGAATAAGATTCGAGGCAGTTTTTGCATAATTCTAGAATATAACCGGTGTAGTCTTCAGGATCTTTGTATTGAGAAATACTTTATGTAAAATTCCTCGTCGGAGATGTTGTCTATATTTTGGTATTTCTTCATAACAGGCTATGATTCGAGGGCTTTCTGTAGAGAGATAAAGTATTTCTTGATTCAGGAAAAGGTTAATGATGTTGGTCTCTTCTAGCTGCTTAAAAAATTGTAGCAGCTTTTCTTCGTCCAGTATGTTTGTCTGATAGAGCTCTAGCATTTCGTGAACAGCAACTTCTGCTTCCAATTTTCTTGTATCTTCATTCTTTATTAATAACTGGACTAGTCCAAGAAAATCTTTTATTCTGAACTGGATGAGGTCAGCCGTTTGTATTGAGGCAAATACTTCGGCTAAAGCTTCAGTATTAAAGAGCTGTTGTTCTAATTTTTTTGAAGCTATTGATTGAGTTACTGTTGATCTTGTCAGGAGGGTTTCCAAGCATTTTTTGTAGTCTTATTCTTTAGCCTTCTGTTCTACTAAGATTTGTTTGTTGATCATGTATCCTTTTTCTAGCTGTGTTAGCCAATAATTGGCTGCACGCCAGTCACTTGTTTGAAGAGCTCAGAAATAGCCATTAAGTCTGTCAAAAATTTCGGGATCTATTTGTCGTAGACTTTTGTTGTACCAGTCTTTTATTACTGAGGTGGCAAAGGTTTTGCCTTTTTTGGTACGACTTTGAATTCTTTTGTTTACCAAATTTTTTGTTTGTGGTGTTGCCACTTGAATTTTCGGATCAATAGCTTGTTGAGCTTGTGAAGGGATTTCAATAGCCTGTTGGGCCTTAGATTGTTGAGCCGTGGATGTTTCGACTATGTCTTTCCCGGTTTGGGCTTTAGTTTTTTTCTGTATTACTTCTGTAAATTCGCCAGCTCGTTTCATTTTGTCTAGAACTGATTTTAGAAATAAAAGTTCTTCTTCGTTCATGTTCTGCTAAGAAAATCAGCGATAATATTAGTGAAACCAAGAATATATTTAACTGTATAATTAAATATTTCTAAATAAAGAGCAAAACGTATGCGTCTTAAGTTTTCTTCTGGATTGTGTATTGTCTTTTTTTGGAGAAATTGTACTACTGATTTATTGTGAGTTTCTATTGTGAATTATTTATGAAGAAGATATATTTTTAGACTTTTAATAGCTAATTTGATAGCTAATAATTCTTTGTCATAAGTGGAATATTTGACTTGGGTTTTTGTAAATTTGCCAGAAGTATATGCCACTATTTCTTGGGTATTTGTTACTAATACTCAAGACCAAAATAAATTTGAAGCATCTGTTTGTAGGATGATATGTTCTTCTATTGGAAAATGAAGAATTTTTTTTTTTTGAAACAATTTCTTTTATTTGTTTAATTTCCTTTTGTTCTTCAGAATTTAAAGAAATAGGTATTTTATCTGTATTCCATCTTCATGGTTGTTCTCCATTTGTTTTTTTGTATTTAGCCTGTTTAAGGGCTAATTTGTTTTTTAAGGCTTTGATTTTTGTTGAAAGATTAGGCATAAACTTTTGTACATAATTGAGAAGTCCTAAAAAACTTTGTAGTTGCTTTAAACTAGTAAAGTTCTCTGGAAAGTCTTTGACCTTTGCATATATATGGTCTTGTAATTGTATTTGACCATTTTTTATTTGTTTTCCAAGAAAATCAATTTCTGTTTTAAATAGTTCTATTTTCTTTGGACTTAGGATAATGCCATGATTTAGCATTAGCTTAATAACATGTAAGAGATGATCATTATGTTCTTCTTCTATGGAAGAGAAGACAAGAATATCATCTATATATGCTACTACATATGGCAGATGTCCAAACATAGAATTAATCTATTTTTGGAATATTTGGGGTGCATTTTTTACTCCAAATGGCATAACTAGCCATTCGTAATGTCCTTGAGGACAACTAAAAGCTGTTAGCTCTATTTATATTTGGTTTGCAAGTTTGATCTGCCAAAAACTAGATTTGGCGTCAAATTTGCTATAGTATTTTGCACCTTGAATTTGTTTAATTAGGTGCTCAATTGTTGGGATAAAATATCTATCAAATTTTGTACATGAATTTAGCTTGCGATAATTGATAACCATGCGAGCTTTTCCTCTTTTTATTTCAGCATGATTTCTTACGATAAAAGCAGGAGAAGAGTGAGGACCATGGCTCTTTTGTATTAATTTTAAAGTTATCAGCTCTTGTATTTGATTGTTGAATTCTTGTTTGTCTAAGGGTGTTACCATTATACTATTAACTCGTATATTTGTATTTTTGTATTGTTCTAAAAGTTCAATAGAACAATAACGAGGATATTTATCAAACCATTTAAGTGGATCATCGGAATATAATGGTTCTAATAGCTTATGGATAGTCTCTTCAAATGTGTTTGAAGTAGGAATATTATATGTGTAGATCGGATGAGATAAGGAATTTGTGTCAACTAGCATAGTTTTGTGTGAAGATTCATCACACTGGGCTGTAGGAGTGTAATAACGGGCAATATGGGCAGGAAAATGTATACGAGGAACGGTGTGGCCATCAAAAGTAAAGAAGTGAGTGTTGAAGGGACAAAAATGATGAAGATTATCTAAACCGATTAGGCAGTCAGTATTAAAGTCTAAAGGAAGTAATGCAAAGTTAAATTTGTAAGTATTAAGATTATTATGAAGATCTGGTATGGAAATAGCAAGATTAGCAACCTTATGGGTAACTGGGACTTGTCGTCCCATAAAGTCAGTAAGAGAGGTTTTGTTATCTAAAGGTAACCAAAATGATTTGGGGATAAATACTTGCTGAAGTAAACTTGCTTCAGCTCCGGTATCGATTAAAACATGAATAGTGACATCTTCAAATTTGGGAAGATGAATAGTTATGGGAAGATAAAAATGTAATTAGGCTTTTTTCTTTAAATCCATTAAAGAGGAGGAATAGATTTTTTACTTTCGAGAAGGCGTAGTGTACGGCCTTCTACAGGATCGTGGATTGGAATATGAATACTAGATCTAGGTGATTCAGATGATTCACCTTCGTCATAATGTCTTGGAAGGTTAAGAGAAGAGGTTGTTCGATTAATAGGATTTTTGATTACTGTTGATATTGTATTTCCAGAGGCAATAAAGTATTCAACAGGTCTTTGAACCTTAGGTTTGAGGGTTTTAACAAAAAGTTGTATATCAGTATCTAATTTGAGATGTTTAATATCTACAACCTTTGGTTGTATGGTTTTTCCAATACCAACATTGAAGAGTTTTACAAAATTATTTGGGATTATGAATCTAAGTGTTGATGTGTCATTTAGAGCCATACAATGTTCCCATTGAATTCCTAAGATTTTTGATCCAGGTAGTAGTTCGATACCTTTAAGGCTTATAGACAAGGTACAAGTTTTTTCGACATTTTGGTCTTCAGACTTATGCAAACGTCAGGATGAATATTGATTCCAAATAATGGATTAGCGAGATTGGATTTGGCTCCTCCAATAATACTACTGAGAGGATTGTTAATGATTCGTTCGTCCATACAGACAATCATTATGGGAGTATCTATTCCGCTTTGGAATAGAGCAGTGATTTTTAATTGTATCATACCTATGTGTAGGTATTTCATTTTGGGATATTTGCTTTTTAATTTATCTATTTTGTTTTTATTAAGTAGACTGATAGATGTCAAGCCATCGTCGCCTTTTAATTCTATATTGCCTTGCATTCGTTCAAAAATAAAAGTATGTTTATTTAAAAATCGAGATTTAAAGGAAGGGACTTTATAAATCTCATTTTTTTCTTCATGAGGTATAGCCTCTTTTAATTTTTCTAAGTCTTCATCGGTTATGTCAAATTGTTCTCCTATACTATCATGTAATTCTGAAGTAGTTAGTTCTTTAGAGGTAATTGTATTCATATTAATTCTGAATTCTCGATATTTTTTGGAATTTTTAGGATCATCTATTGCTGTTTCAGATGTTATTATGGGAAAATCCTCATATTTATGAATGACTAATAATCCAATTGTATCGTTTGGTCGGATGAGGTAATCCCAATCTTCCAGACTAGTATTTTTCATTAAAATTGTTGGGGCTTCGTAAGTCATGGGTTCTATTATCCCATGAGTAATAAAATTTTTTTCTTTTGCATGATGTGGAATATTATGTATTATTCCATAATAGCCAAAGGGTATTAAAATGATTAGATCTAATGTTATTTCTGTTGTTCTATACCTTTTTAATCTAAGCATTTTGCCCATATAGATTGTATATCTTGGTGAGGATATTTTTCCCTTTTTGGCAAGTTTTAGAGATGGTAATAAAGGTATAACCTTTATTTGAGTTAATGTTTTATTTATAGTTATCATATTGATTTTGAGCTTTTCAAACTCGTTTCTTTGTTTTTCTGAAGATTGTTTAGAATTTGACTCTATGGAGTCAGATGTAGAGCTTGAACAGGTTGTAATTTCATAAATAGAACTATCTTCTGATATTTCTTCTATTGTTCCAATATTAATGGAATACTCTTCTAAGTTTGAGATAAAGACTTTTTTAATGTTTACAAGACATTCATTCGCATAATGACTTTCTTTGTTGCATATAAAACATCTGCAATGCTTTTTACCTTTCTTTTTATATTTTTTTAACAAATTTCTTTTTTCGAAACTTTTTATTTAATTTAAATTCTTGTATCCATTTTCGTTTAGTAATTTTATATCTGTCTTCTTTTTGTTTAAAAAAAGGCTTCGAACGTATTCTCCAATCATAAACTGGAGGACATCCATAGACATAATTTAGGTCTTCAAAAAATTTTGAACAACAGTTGTAGCCCATTCTAGAAGATTTTAAATTTCTACTCATTTCCTTTTGGGCTGATGTATTCTCACAAGTTTTTTCCATAGCTTCTACGCATGCTCTTCTGAGCATACTAGTGTTATGGGATCTCATAGTTCCTTGTGAGGTGATTAGTTCTCGATATTTATAAGAAATTATGTTAATCCAAGGAAAGGGAATTTTGGAAAAGAAACCTTGTATCCAAAATTCTTGTTGAGGAGTTTTTTCTAGATGATAAATGTATCCTATATATGTAGCTACAAATTCATCTAACATACATATATCACATAACTTCATTTTACGAAGTTTTTCTTCATAATTTTGATTTTCATTCCATTCTGTTCCAACAAAGTTGGCTACAAGTAATGATACCAATAGTTCTATTGCTGGTTGTTTCGTTGGTTGTTGTAAAATAGTTTGACATTCTTGATTGTTATTTTTTCAAAATTTGTTAACCATGATAAAGCATTGCCTTCCTAGTATGATGTTGCAAATTGTATGTATTCTGCAACAGTCATGGTGGGAGGAAGCATAAATATGGTTGCTTTGATTTTTTGTGCCCATTCGACACATTAATCTTTTATTTTTTTATATGGTATATGATCAATGTTTAATGTTAAACCCCATGTAGATGAATCTCTTCTTTCTTCTAAATGTCTATTTTTATTTTTATGGTAGGTATGCCAATCAGAGCGTTTACCATAATTAATCATATTTGCATAAGAAGGAGTTGCATGACTTCTTTTTATGTTATCTCCTTGGGATTCATCCATGTGGACTTCTGGTCCAGGTGAGGGTATATGAGTTGGTGGAGGTGGAGGTGGAGTTTCATGAAGAGGTGCTTGGGGTATATAACCAGGAGGTCCTTGTAGATAAAGTGTACTACTTTCTCCTCTTTCCATGTTAATTTTATAATTAGTTTGATATTTGTAAAAGTCGATTAGTTGTTGATTTTGTTCATAATATAAATAAAGATTCTCACTAGAGGTTTCTTCGGTTAATTCTTGTTTTTGAAGTTCTAAGAACTTCGAATAAACTTATTTATCTAGTTTTTGTAAATCCATAATCTTATCAGAAGATTTAAGTTTAACCATTAATGTTTGGTTAATTTTGTTCCAAGGTAATGAAACTTAGAGGTTGTAGGTATAATATTATTCGTTTTTATCTCTTCGAGTTTTTGAATTTTATCTTTAATTTCTTTTAACTAATCTATGATAAAATTTAAAATGCCTGCTATGGCAGGATCTTGTCCTTCCTTTGTAGGTAAATGGATTATGTGTTAATAATCCTTTGTCTTAGATACTTGACAGTTATAAGTATCATTAGGAACTAAAATTTCTTTCATGTTTTAAATCTTTGTGTTTTAATAATTTCTAAGTTTGTATAATGGATTTTGTTCCTTGCATTACTTTTTTCTAATTTGTTTTTGTGTTTTCTGTTTGACCAACTATTTTACAGCTACATCTACCCTTCCACAACCATAAGGTTTCCGTGGCTTTCTGGAGGAAGTTAGGGATTCTTAGAAAGACCACCATCCCTAGTAGATTGCTACATAAAATAGGAGCACAGCTATGGTTCGTTTCCTACCTCATAGCGTAAAGAAAATACAAAAAATCTAGCCAAAAGTATTGTAATAAAACTAACCCATTGCACAATCGAAGAGATTATTAAAACACAAAGGGGAATGTTTAGCTATTCATTTTAAGCAAAAACATAATATAGAGTTTAAGCTCTACATATTCTTCTTCTTCTTCTTCTACTTCTTCATCTTCTCCTTCCTCTTCTT
>JAIUJO010002176.1:52500-72500 GCA_023846275.1 Vanilla planifolia
AAATCAACAATTAATAGACTTTTATAAATCTCAAACTAAATATAAAATCAACATGGAAAGAGGAGAAAGTAGTACACTTTATCTACCAGGACCTCCTGGTTATATACCTCAAACACCTCCTCATGAAACTCCATCTCCACCTACTCAACCACCTACTCATATACCCTCATCGGGACCAGAACTTCGTATGGAAGAATCACAAGGAGATAACATAGAAAGAAGTTATGCAACTCCTTTGTATGCAAATATTATTAATTAGGATAAATGCTCCGATTGGCATACCTATCATAAAAATAAAAATAGATATCTAGAAGAAAGAAGAGATTCATCTACATGGGGTTTAACATTAAACATAGATCATATACCATATAAAAAAATAAAGGAATATTGTGTCGAATGGGCACAAAAAATAAAAGGAACCATATTTATGCTTCCTCCCACTATGACTGTTGCAGAATATATCGAATTTGCAATATCCTACTGGGAAGGCAAAGCTTTATCACGGTTAACAAATTTTGAAAAAAATAATAATCAAGAATGTCAAACTATTTTACAACAACTTGCTAAACAACAAGCAATAGAACTATTGGTATCATTATTAATAGCCGATTTTTTTTGGAACAGAATGGAATGAAAATCTAAATTATGAAGAAAAACTTCATAAAATGAAGTTATGTGATATATGTATGTTAGATGAATTTGTAGCCACATATATAGGATACATTTATCATCTAGACAAAACTCCACAACAAGAATTTTGGATACAAGGATTCTTTTCCAAAATTCCATTTCCTTGGAATAACATAATTTCTGATAAGTATCAAAAATTAATCTCCTCACAAGGAACTATGAGACCCCATAACACTGGTATCTCAGAAGAGCATGTGCAGAAACTATAGAAAAAACTTGTGAGAATACATCAGAACAAAAGGAAATGAGTAGAAATTTGAAATCCTCTAAAATGAGCTACAACTGTTGTTCAAAATTTTCTGAAGACTTAAATTATGTCTATGGATGTCCTCTAGTTTATGATTGGAGAATACATTCGAAACCTTCTTTTAAACACAAAAGAAGACACATATATAAAATTACAAAAAGAAAATAGACACCTAAATTTAAATTAAATAAAAAATACCACAAAAAGAAATTTGTAAAAAGAAAGGTAAAAAACATTGTAGATGTTTTAAATGCAACAAAGAAGGATATTATGCAAATCAATGCCCAATAAACATTAAAAAAGTCTTTATCTCAAACTAAGAAGAATATTCCATCAATATTGGAACTGTAGATGAAATATCAGAAGACAGTTCTGTTTATGAAATTACCACAGAGTCTGAATCCAACTCCATAGAGTCAAACTCTGAACAATCTTCAGAAAAACAAATAAACAAGTTCGAAAAACTCAAAATCAATATGATTACGATAAATAAAACATTAACTCAAATAAAGGTTATACCTTTATTACCATCTCTAAAACTTCCAAAAAAAGAAACAATATCCTCACCAGGATATACCATCTATATGGGTAAAATGCTTAGGTTAAAACGTTATAGAACAACAGAAATAACGTTAGATCTAATCATTTTAATACCTTTTGGCTATTATGGAATAATACATAATATTCCACATCATGCAAAAGAAAACATTTTTATTACTCATGGGATCATAGAACCCATGACTTACCAAGCTCCAATAATTTTAATAAAAAATACTAGTTTGGAAGATTGGGACTATCTCATACGACCAAACGAAGCAATTGGAACATTAGTCATTCATATATATAAGAACTTTCCCATAATAACATCTGAAACCACAATAGATGAGTCTAAAAATTCCAAAAAAAATCGGGAATTCAGAATCAATATGAATACAATTATCTCTGAAGAAGTAAATACTTCAGAATTACATGATAGTATAGGAGAACCATTTGAGATAACCGATCAAGACTTAGAAAAATTAAAAGAGGCTATACCTCATGGAGAAAAAAATGAGATTTATAAAGCTCCTTCTTTTAAATCTCGATTTTTAAATAAACATACTTATATTTTCGAGCTAATGCAAGGAAATATAGAATTAAAAGGAGACGATGACTTAACATCTATCAGTCTTCTAAATAAAAACAAAATAGATAAATTAAAAAGCAAATATCCCAAAATGAAATACCTACATATAGGTATAATACAATTAAAAATCACTACTCTATTCCGAAGCAGAATAGATACTCCCATTAATGATCGTTTGTATGGATGAACGAATAATTAACAATCCTCTAAGTAGCATTATTGGAGGAGCCAAATCCAATCTTGCTAATAGATTATTTGGAATCAATATTCATTCTGATTTTTTTATAAGTTTAGAAGACCAAAATGTCGAAAAAACTTGTACCTTATCTATAAGCCTTAAGGGTGTACAACTATTACCTGGATCAAAAATCCTAAGGATTCAAATGGGAACATTGTATGGCTCTAAATGACACATCAACATTTAGATCCATAACCCCAAATAATTTTGTAAAACTTTTCAATGTTGGTATTGGAAAAATCATGCAACTGAAAGTTGTAGATATTAGACAACTAAAATTAGATGCTGATATACAACTTTTTGTTAAGACTCTAAAACTTAAGGTTCAAATACCTGTTGAATACTTTATTGCCTCTGGTAAAACAATATCAACAGTAATAAAAAATCCTATTAATAAAACAACTTCTTCACTCACCCTTTCACGACATTATGAAGAAGGTGAATCATCTGAATCCCCTCGATTTAGTATTCATATTCTGGTACTTGATCCTGTAGAAGGACGTACACTATGCCTTCTCGATAGTAAAAAATCTATTCCTCCTTAATGGATTCAAAGAAAAAAGCCTAATTACATATTTATATTCCCATAACAATTCATCTTCCAAACTTTGAAAATGTTACTATTCATGATTTAGTTGATACCGGAGCTGAAGCAAGTTTACTTTAGCAAGTTTTTATCTATGAGCAATTTTGGTTACCTTTAGATACCAAAACCTCTCTTAGACTTTATGGGACGGCAAGTCTCTGTTACCCATAAAGTGGCCAACCTTACAATGTCCTTCTTTGTTGCATTGAAAACATCTACAATGTTTTTTACCTTCCTTTTTACAAATTTCTTTTTGTGGTATTTTTTATTTAATTTAAATTCAGGTGTCCATTTTGTTTTTGTAATTTTATATCTGTGTCTTCTTTTGTGTTTAAAAGAAGGTTTCGAATGTATTCTCCAATCATAAACTAGAGGACATCCATAGACATAATTTAAGTCTTCAGAAAATTTTGAACAACAGTTGTAGCCCATTTTAGAGGATTTCAAATTTCTACTCATTTCTTTTTGGGCTGATGTATTCTCACAAGTTTTTTCCATAGCTTCTGCACATGCTCTTCTGAGCATACCAGTGTTATGGGGTCTCATAGTTCCTTGTGAGGAGATTAATTCTCGATACTTATCAGAAATTATGTTATTCCAAGGAAATGGAATTTTGGAAAAGAATCCTTGTATCCAAAAGTCTTGTTGTGGAGTTTTGTCTAGATGATAAATCTATCCTATATATGTGGCTACAAATTCAAGTAAAATACATATATCACATAACTTCATTTTATGAAGTTTTTCTTCATAATTTTGATTTTCATTCCATTATGTTCCAACAAAATCGGCTACTAATAATGATACCAAACATTCTATTGCTTGTTGTTTAGCAGGTTGTAAAATAGTTTGACATTCTTGATTGTTATATTTTTCAAAATTTGTTAACCATGATAAAGCATTGCCTTCCAAGTAGGATGTTGCAAATTGGATGTATTCTGCAACAGTCATAGTGGGAGGAAGCATAAATATGGTTCCTTTTATTTTTTGTGCCCATTCGACACAATATTCCTTTATTTTTTTATATGGTATATGATATATGTTTAATGTTAAACCCCATGTAGATGAATCTCTTCTTTCTTCTAGATATCTATTTTTATTTTTATGATAGGAACGCCAATTGGAGTGTTTACCATAATTAATAATACTTGCATAAGAAGGACTTGCATAACTTCTTTCTATGTTATCTCCTTGTGATTCTTCCATACGAAGTTCTGGTCCCGATGAGGGTATATGAGTAGGTGGTTGAGTAGGTGGAGGTGGAGTTTCATGAGGAGGTGTTTGAGGTATATAACCAGGAGGTCCTGGTAGATAAAAGTGTACTACTTTCTCCTCTTTCCATGTTGATTTTATATTTAGTTTGGGATTTATAAAAATCTATTAATTATTGATTTTGTTCATAAAATATATAAAGATTTTCATTAGAGGTTTCTCCTGTTAATTCTTGTTTTTGAAGTTCTAAGAAACTTCAAATAAACTGATTTATCTAATTTATTTAGATCCATAATCTTATCAGAAGATTTAAGTTTAACCATTAATGTTTGGTTAATTTTGTTCCAAGATAATGGAACTTAGAGGTTGTAGGTATGCTATTATTATTCATTTTTTTTCTTCGAGTCTCTGAATTTTATCTTTAATTTCTTCTAATTGATCTACTATAAAATTTAGAATACCTGCTATGGCAAGATCTAGTCCTACTGTGGTAGATAAATGGATTATGTGTTCATAATCCCATGTCTTAGATACTTGACAGTTATAAGTATCATTAGGAACTAAAATTTCTTTCATATTGCCTCTGTTGAAGAGGAAGGCGTAGTGTACGTCCTTCAGCTCCAGTGTCAACTAAAACATGAATAGTAACATCTTCAAAGTTTAGAAGATGAATAGTTATGGGAAGATAAATATATAATTGAGCTTTTTTCTTTAAATCCATTAAGGAGGAGGAATAGATTTTTTACTTTCGAGAAGGCGTAGTGTATGTCCTTCTACAGGATGAAGTACTAGAATATGAATACTAGATCGAGGGGATTCAGATGATTCACCTTCTTCATAATGTCGTGGAAGGGTGAGAGAAGATGTTCTATTATTAGGATTTTTTATTACTGTTGATATTGTATTACCAGAGGCAATAAAGTATTCAACAGGTATTTGAACCTTAGGTTTTAGTATCATAATAAAAAGTTGTATATCTATATCTAATTTTAGATGTCTAATATCTACAACTTTTGGTTGTATGGTTTTTCCAATACCAACATTGAAAAGTTTTACAAAATTATTTGGGGTTATGGATCTAAATGTTGATGTGTCATTTAGAGCCATATAATGTTCCCATTGAATCCCTAGGATTTTTTATCCAGGTAATAGTTGTATACCCTTAAGGCTTATAGATAAGGTACAAGTTTTTTCGACATTTTGGTCTTCTAAACTTATACAAAAATCAGGATGAATATTGATTCCAAATAATCTATTAGCAAGATTGGATTTGGCTCATCCAATAATGTTACTTAGAGGATTGTTAATGATTCGTTCGTCCATACAAACGATCATTATGGGGTATCTATTCCGCTTTTGAATAGAGCAGTGATTTTTAATTGTATCATACATATATGTTGGTATTTCATTTTGGGATATTTGCTTTTTAATTTATCTATTTTTTTTATTAAGAAGACTGATGGATGTTAAGTCATCGTCTCCTTTTAATTCTATATTTCCTTGCATTCACTCGAAAATATAAGTATATTTATTTAAAAATCGAGATTTAAAAGGAGGAGCTTTATAAATCTCATTTTTTTTCTCCATGAGGTATAGCCTCTTTTAAATTTTCTAAGCCTTCATCGATTATCTCAAATTGTTCTCCTATACTATAATGTAATTCTGAAGTATTTACTTCTTCAGAGATAATTGTATTCATATTGATTCTGAATTCCCGATATTTTTTGGAATTTTCAGACTCATCTATTGCGGTTTCAGATGTTATTATGGGAAAGTCCTTATATTTATGAATGACTAATGTTCCAATTGCATCGTTTGGTCGTATGAGATAGTCCCAATCTTCCAAACTAGTATTTTTTATTAAAATTGTTGGAGCTTGGTAAGTCATGGGTTCTATGATCCCATGAGTAATAAAAATATTTTCTTTTGCATGATGTGGAATATTATGTATTATTCCATAATAGCCAAAAGGTATTAAATTGATTAGATCTAACGTTATTTCTATTGTTCTATAACATTTTAACCTAAGCATTTTACCCATATAGATGGTATATCCTGGTGAGTATATTGTTTCTTTTTTTGGAAGTTTTAGAGATGGTAATAAAGGTATAACTTTTATTTGAGTTAATGTTTTATTTATCATAATCATATTGATTTTGAGTTTTTCGAACTCGTTTATTTGTTTTTCTGAAGATTGTTCAGAGTTTGACTCTATGGAGTTGGATTCAGACTCCGTGGAGTTTAAACAGGATGTCATTTCATAAACAGAACTGTCTTCTGATATTTCATCTACAGTTCTAATATTGATGGAATATTCTTCTAGGTTTGAGATAAAGACTTTTTTAATGTTTATTGGGCATTCATTTGCATAATGTCCTTCTTTGTTGCATTTAAAATATCTACAATATTTTTTACCTTTCTTTTTACAAATTTCTTTTTGTGGTATTTTTAATTTAATTTAAATTCAGGTGTCTATTTTCTTTTTGTAATTTTATATATGTGTCTTCTTTTGTGTTTAAAAGAAGGTTTCGAATGTATTCTCCAATCATAAACTAGAGGACATCCATAGACATAATTTAAGTCTTCAGAAAATTTTGAACAACAGTTGTAGCCCATTTTAGAGGATTTCAAATTTCTACTCATTTTCTTTTGGGCTGATGTATTCTCACAAGTTTTTTCCATAGCTTCTGCACATGCTCTTCTGAGCATACCAGTGTTATGGGGTCTCATAGTTCCTTGTGAGGAGATTAATTCTCGATACTTATCAGAAATTATGTTATTCCAAGGAAATGGAATTTTGGAAAAGAATCCTTGTATCCAAAATTCTTGTTGTACAGTTTTGTTTAGATGATAAATGTATCCTATATATGTGGTTACAAATTCATCTAACATACATGTATCACATAACTTCATTTTATGAAGTTTTTCTTAATAATTTTTATTTTCATTCCATTCTGTTCTAACAAAATTGGCTACTAATAATGATACCAACAGTTCTATTGCTTATTGTTTAGCAGGTTGTAAAATAGTTTGACATTCTTGATTGTTATTTTTTTCAAAATTTATTAACCATGATAAAGCATTGCCTTCCCAGTAGGATGTTGCAAATTGGATGTATTTTGCAACAGTCATAGTGGGAGGAAGCATAAATATGGTTCCTTTTATTTTTGTGCCTATTCGACACAATATTCCTTTATTTTTTATATGGTATATGATCTATGTTTAATGTTAAACCCCATGTAGATGAATCTCTTCTTTCTTCTAGATATCTATTTTTATTTTTATGATAGGTATGCCAATTAGAGCATTTACCATAATTAATAATATTTGCATAAGGAGTTGCATAACTTCTTTCTATGTTATCTCCTTGTGATTCTTCCATACGAAGTTCTGGTCCCCGTGAGGGTATATGAGTAGGGGGTTGAGTAGGTGGAGGTGGAGGTTAATGAGGAGGTGTTTGAGGTATATAACCAGGAGATCCTGGTAGATAAAGTGTACTACTTTCTCCTCTTTCCATGTTGATTTTATATTTAGTTTGGGATTTATAAAAGTCTATTAATTTTTTATTTTGTTCATAATATAAATAAAGATTTTCACTAGAGGTTTCTCCAGTTAATTCTTTTTTTTGAAGTTCTAAGAACTTCGAATAAACTGATTTATCTAATTTATTTAGATCCATAATCTTATCAAAAGATTTAAGTTTAACCATTAATGTTTGGTTAATTTTGTTCCAAGGTAATGGAACTTAGAGGTTTTAGGTATGCTATTATTATTCATTTTATTTTCTTCGAGTCTCTAAATTTTATTATTAATTTCTTTTCATTGATCTACTATAAAATTCAGAATACCTGTTATGGCAAGATCTACTCCTACTGTGGTAGGTAAATGGATTATGTGTTCATAATCATGTTTCTTAGATACTTGACAGTTATAAGTATCATTAGGAACTAAAATTTCTTTCATATTTTAAGTCTTCGTGTTTTAATATATCTAAGTTTGTATAATGGATTTTTTTTCTTGCATTATTTTTTTCTAATTTGTCTTTGTATTTTCCTTTTTGACCCACTATTTTATGGCTACTTCTACCCTTCCAAAACAATAAGGTTCCCGTGGCTTTATGGGAGAAGTTAGGGATTCCTACAAAGACCACCATCCCTAGTGGATTGCTACATAAAATAGGAGCACAGCTATGGTTCGTTTCCTATCTCATAGCATAAAGAAAATACAAAATCTAGCCAAAAGTATTGCAATAAAACTATCCCATTGCACAAACAAAGAAATTATTAAAACACAAAGTGGAATGTTTAGTTATACATTTTAAACAAAAGCATAAATATTATTAAAACCTTAAAACTTACAAGCTTGGAGCACTTCTGGCTCTGATACCAAATTTACAACACGAGAACTCACAACTCACGAGACAACACTTGAAAACTTGAAGAAAACTTGAAGGGAGTACACCAAACTTATAAAAACAAAGAGAGTGGTTTTTTTTATGCCCTTCTGGTAGAGAGAAGCCTCTTATTTATAGGGGAATTCCTTTAGAACGAAGTAAGTCTTTTGATAGTGCACCATTGCTTTTTGCTCAATGCGCCATTGCTTTTGCTTTTTGCTTTTGCTTAGTGCCTTGGTCCACCATGCTTGCTTTTGCTTAGTGCCTTGGTCCACCATGCTTTTAGTCTACTAGTGTGAGATTTTCCATCGTGTCTTCGTCTAAAGTATCTTCTGGTTCTGACATGTTTTCATTTTTTAAAAAATATTTTTTCTTTTCCTCAAGTTCGATTTTTCCTAATTTAATAGACTAAAGAAATCTTTTCATTTTTCTTTCTCTCTGGTCTAGGTCCTCTTGTTCTACTGTGGGAGTGTCAATTAAAAATATTGTCTTTCCAGAAGTGACTTTTTTAGCTAAATATTTCGTCCCAAAGTCCATTTTTTGAAAGAAATCTTGAGCAGCTTGTTTTCTGACCATTTCTTCATTAAAAAGATTTAGTTGGAAGAGTTCTAATCTTGGAGTTTATGTCTCAGATTCTCTGACTAACATCCATAACTGTATTACAGAGTATAGATTAATATACTCCATTTCCTCCCAAATTGTCCAAATCTTAAAGACGAATGTCGTTGAGAATTTTGTTGTATAAGAAGTTAGACTGTTGGAGCATAGATCAGGAATATAACCTATGTAGTCTTCTGGATGTTTAGTGTTGATATAGATTTCATGTACGATTCCCTTTCAAAGATGCTGCTTGTATTTTGGTACTTCATCATAAAAAGCAATGATTCTGGGTCTTTCAGAAGTTAGATAAAGTACTTCCTGATTGAGAAATAGATTGACAATGTTTGTTACTTCCTGTTGCTTGAAAAATTGGAGTAGCTTTTCTTCATCCAGAATATTAGTTTGATATAGTTGTAGCATTTCATGCACAGCCATCTCAGCTTCGAGTTTCGTTGTATCTTCATTTTTCAGAGTTACCAACTGTTAGTCCAAGGAAATCTTTAATTCTAAATTTTATTAAACCAGACGTTTGTATGGTAGAAAAGACATCTACCAAAGCTTCTGTGTTAAAGAGTTGTTGTTCTAGGGTTTGTAATGCGTTGGATTGTGTAACCGTTGATCTAGATAAAAGAACTTCCATTTGCTTTTTGATGTTTTCTTCCTTTGTTTTTTGTTCCAAGATCATCTGCTTGTTGAGTAGATAATCCTTTTGTAGCTACGTTAGCCAGTAATTTGCAGCTCTCTAGTCACTTGTTTAGATAGCACGGAAACAACCATTTAATTTGTTGAACATTTCTAGATCTGATTGTTGAAGAGGTTTATTATACCAATCCTTGGCTATAGAGGCAGCAAAAGTTTTTCTTTTTTCTACTATTCCGCTCTGAATTTTTTTGTTAATAAGGCTTTTGGCCTGTGAGTTTGCCAGATGGGTTTTTGTGAATGAATTGCCAACAGCCTGTTGGGCTTTTGAAGATTCTGCTACAGCCTGTTGGGCTGATTCATAAAAGCCTGTTGGGCTTTAGATGTCTCTACTTTCTCTTCTTCATGGGCTTTGGCCCTTTTATGAGTTACTTATGTGAACTCACTAGTCCTTTTCATTTTTTCTAAGACTGTTTTGAGAAACGCTAGTTCATCTTCGTTCATGGCCTGTTAAGAAGATCAGCAAGTATATTAGTAAAACCAAGAATATATTTAACAGTATAATTAAATATTTCTAAATAAAGAGCAAGACGTATGCATCTTAAGTTTTCTTCTGGATTATGTATCGTCTTTTTTTGTAAAAATTATGCTACTGATTTATTGTCAGTTTCTATAGTGAATTCTCTATAGAGAAGATATATTTTTAGACTTTTAATGGCTAGTTTGATAGCTAATAATTCTTTGTCATAAGTGGAGTATTTGCTTTGGGTTTTTGTAAATTTTCCTGAAGCATATGCTACTATGTCTTGGGTATTTTGTTACTAATACTCCAGACCAAAATAAATCTGAAGCATCTATTTGTAAGATGATATGTTCTTCTTCTATTGGGAAATGAAGAATTTGTTTTTTTGTAACAAACTCTTTGATTTGTTTAATTTCCTTTTGTTCTTCAAAACTTAAGAAAATAGATATTTTATCTGTAATCCATCTTCGTGGTTGTTCTCCATTTATTTTTTTATATTTAGCCTGTTCAAGGGCTAATTTGCTTTGTAAGGCTTTAATCTTTCTTGAAAGATTAGGAATAAACTTTCGTCCATAATTGAGATGTCCTAAAAAACTTTATAGCTGCTTTAAACTAGTAAAGTTCTTAGGAAATTCTTTGACCTTTGCATATATATGGTCTTATAATTGTATTTGACCATTTTTTATTTATTTTCTAAGAAAATCAATTTTTGTTTTGAGTAATTCAATTTTCTTTGGACTTAGGATAATGCCATGATTTAGCATTAGCTTAATGACATGTAATAGATGATCTTTATGTTCTTCTTCAGTGGAAGAAAAGATAAGAATATCATCTATATATGCTACTAGATATGATAGATGTCCAAAAATAGAATTAATCCATTTTTGGAATATTTGAGGTGCATTTTTTAATCCAAATGGCATAGCTATCCATTCATAATGTCCTTGTGGACAACTAAAAGCTATTAGCTCTATTGATTTTTGGTTTGCAAGTTTGATTGCCAAAAACCAGATTTGGCATCAAATTTGCTATAGTATTTAGCACCTTGAATTTGTTTAATGAGGTGCTTAGTAGTGGAGATAAAATATCCATCGAATTTTGTACAGGAATTTAGCTTGCGATAGTTGATGACCATGCGAGCTTTTCCACTTTTAATTTCAGCATGATTTCTTACAATGAAAGCAGGAGAAGAGTGAGGGCTATGACTCTTTTGTATTAATTTTAAAGTTAACAGTTCTTGTATTTGACTGTTAAATTCTTGTTTGTCTTGGGGTGTTACCATTATACTATTAACATGTATATTAGTATTTTTGTATTGTTCTAAGAGTTCAATAGAACAATAGCAAGGAGATTTATCAAACCATTTAAGAGGATCAGTTCAATATAAGGGTTCTAATAACTTATGGATAGTTTCTTCAAATGTGTTTGAAGTAGGAATATTATATGTGTAGATAGGATGAGAAATGGAATTTGTGTCAACTAGCGTAGTTTTTTGTGAAGATTCACCATGCTGTGCTGTAGGAGTAATAAGGGGCAATATGGGCAGGAAAATGAATACGAGGAACGGTATGGTCGTCAAAAGTAAAGAAGTGGGTGTTGAAGGAAGAAAAATGACGAAGATTATCTAAGCCTATTAGGCAATCAGTATTAAATGTTAAAGGAAGTAATGCAAAGTTAAATTTGTAAGTAGTAAGATTATTATGAAGATATGGGATGGAATTTGCAAGGTTGGCCACTTTATGGGTAACAGGGACTTGTCATCCCATAAAGTCAATAAGAGAGGTTTTGGTATCAAAAAGTAACCAAAATTGCTTAGGGATAAAAACTTGCTGAAGTAAACTTACTTTAGCTCCGGTATCAACTAAAGCATGAGTAGTAACATCTTCAAAGTTAGGAAGATGAATAGTTATGGGAAGATAAATATGTAATTGAGCTTTTTTCTTTAAATCCATTAAGGAGGAGGAATAAATTTTTTACTTTTGAGAAGGCATAGTGTACGTCCTTCTACAGGATCAAGTACCGAAATATGAATGCTAGATCGAGGGGATTCAGATGGTTCACCTTCTTCATAATGTCGTGGAAGGTTGAGAGAAGAAGTTGTTCTATTAATAGGATTTTTGATTACTGTTGATATTGTATTACCAGAGGCAATAAAGTATTCAACATGTATTTGAACCTTAGGTTTTAGAGTCTTAACAAAAAGTTGTATATCGGTATCTAATTTTAGATGTCTAATATCTACAACTTTTGGTTGTATGGTTTTTCCAATACCAACATTGAAAAGTTTTACAAAATTATTTGGGGTTATGGATCTAAATGTTGATGTGTCATTTAGGGCCATACAATGTTCCCATTGAATCCCAAGGATTTTTTATCCAGGTAATAGTTGTATACCCTTAAGGCTTATAGATAAGGTACAAGTTTTTTCTACATTTTTGTCTTCTAAACTTATACAAAAATCAGGATGAATATTGATTCCAAATAATCTATTAGCACGATTGGATTTGGCTCCTCCAATAATGCTACTTAGAGGATTGTTAATGATTCGTTCATCCATATAAACGATCATTATGGGAGTATCTATTCCGCTTCAGAATAGAGCTGTGATTTTTAATTGTATCATACCTATATGTAGGTATTTCATTTTGGGATATTTGCTTTTTAAATTATCTATTTTTTTTATTAAGAAGACTGATGGATGTTAAGTCATCGTCTCCTTTTAATTCTATATTTCCTTACATTCGCTCGAAAATATAAGTATGTTTAGTTAAAAATCGAGTTTTAAAAGAAGGAGCTTTATAAATCTCATTTTTTCTCCATGAGGTATAGCCTCTTTTAATTTTTCTAATTCTTCATCGGTTATCTCAAATTGTTGTCCTATACTATCATGTAATTCTTAAGTATTTACTTCTTTAGAGATAATTGTATTCATATTGATTCTGAATTCCTGATATTTTTCGGAATTTTCAAACTCATCTATTGCGGTTTCAGATGTTATTATGGGAAAGTCCTCATATTGATGAATGAATAATGTTCCAATTGCATCGTTTGGTCAGATGAGATAGTCCCAATCTTCCAAACTAGTATTTTTTATTAAAATTGTTGGAGCTTAGTATCAACAGTTACACAATCCAATGCACTACAAACCCTAGAACAACAACTCTTTAGCACAGAAGCTTTGGCAGATGTCTTTTCTACCATACAAACATCATATTTAATACAATTTAGAATTAAAGATTTCCTTAGACTAGTACAGTTGGTAACTCTGAAAAAATGAAGATACAAAGAAACTCAAAGCTGAGAGAAAACTCACGAGACAACACTTGAAAACTTGAAGAAAACTTGAAGAGAGCACACCAAACTTATAAAAACAAAGAGAGTGGTTTTTTTCTGATGCCCTTCTAGTAGAGAGAAGCCTCTTATTTATAGGGGGATTCCTTCAGAACGAAGTAAGTCTTTTGATAGTGTACCATTGCTTTTTGCTTAGTGCGCCATTGCTTTTGCTTAGTGCACTTTTTCTTTTTGCTTTTGCTTAGTGCCTTGGTTCACCATGCTTGCTTTTGCTTAGTGCCTTGGTCCACCATGCTTTTAGTCTGCAAGTGTGATATTTTCCATCGTGTCTTCGTCTAAAGTATCTTCTAGTTCTGACATGTTTTCATTTTTTAAAAAATATTTTTTCTTTTCTTCAAGTCTGATTTTTCCTAATTTAATAGACTGAAGAAATCTTTTCATTTTTCTTTCTCTCTGGTCTAGGTCCTCTTGTTCTACTGTGGGAGTGTCAATTAAAAATATTGTCTTTCCAGAAGTGACTTTTTTAGCTAAATATTTCGTCCCAAAGTCCAGTTTTTGAAAGAAATCTTGAGCAGCTTGTTTTCTGACCATTTCTTCATTAAAAAGATTTAGTTGGAAGAGTTCTAATCTTGGAGTTTATGTCTCAAATTCTCTGACTAACATCCATAACTATATTGCAGAGTATAGATTAATATACTCCCTTTCCTCCCAAATTGTCCAAATCTTAAGGACGAATGTCGTTGAGAATTTTGTTGTATAAGAAGTTAGACTGTTGGAGCATAGATCAGGAATATAACCTATGTAGTCTTCTAGATGTTTAGTGTTGATATAGATTTCATGTACGATTCCCTTTTGAAGATGCTGTTTGTATTTTGCTATTTCATCATAACAAGCAATGATTCTGGGTCTTTCAGAAGTTAGATAAAGTACTTCCCAATTGAGAAATAGATTGACAATGTTTGTTTCTTCCAGTTGCTTGAAAAATTGGAGCAGCTTTTCGTCATCCAGAATATTCGTTTGATATAGTTGTAGTATTTCTTGCACAGCCATCTCAACTTCGAGTATCCTTGTATCTTAATTTTTTAGAGTTACCAACTGTACTAGTCCAAGGAAATCTTTAATACTAAATTGTATTAAATCAGACCTTTGTATGGTAGAAAAGACATCTACCAAAGCTTCTGTGTTAAAGAGTTGTTGTTCTAGGGTTTGTAATGCATTGGATTGTGTAACCGTTGATCTAGATAAAAGAACTTCCATTTGCTTTTTGATGTTTTCTTCCTTTGTTTTTTGTTCCAAGATAATCTGCTTGTTGAGTAGATAATCCTTTTCTAGCTGTGTTAGCCAGTAATTTGCAGCTCTCCAGTCACTTGTTTGGATAGCACGGAAACATCCATTTAATTTGTTGAACATTTCTGGATCTGATTGTTGAAGAGGTTTATTATACTAGTCCTTGGCTATAGAGCCAGCAAAAGTTTTTCCTTTTTGTACTATTTTGCACGGAGTTTTTTGTTAATAAGGCTTTTGGCCTGCGGGTTTGCCAGTTGAGTTTTGTGAATGAATTGCCAGCAGCCCGTTGGGCTTATGAAGATTTTTCTATAGCTTGTTTGGTTGATTCCATAAAAGCCTAGTGGGCTTTAGATGTCTCTACTTTCTCTTCTTCATGGGCTTTGGCCCTTTTGTGAGTTACTTATGTGAACTCACTAGTCCTTTTCATTTTTTCTAAGACTGTTTTGAGAAACGCTAGTTCTTCTTCGTTCATGGCCTGCTAAAAAGATCAGCAAGTACGTTAGTAAAACCAAGAATATATTTAACAGTACAATTAAATATTTCTAAATAAAGAGCAAGACGTATGCGTCTTAAGTTTTCTTCTGGATTATGTATCGCCTTTTTTTGTAAAAATTGTGCTAATGATTTATTGTCAGTTTCTATAGTGAATTCTCTATGGAGAAGATATATTTTTAGACTTTTAATGTCTAGTTTGATAGCTAATAATTCTTTGTCATAAGTGGAGTATTTGTTTTGGGTTTTTGTAAATTTTCCTGAAGCATATGCTACTATGTCTTGGGTATTTGTTACTAATACTCCAGACCAAAATAAATCTGAAGCATCTGTTTGTAAGATGATATGTTCTTCTTCTGTTCGGAAATGAAGAATTTGTTTTTTTGTAACAAACTCTTTGATTTGTTTAATTTTCTTTTGTTCTTCAAAACTTAAGGAAATAGGTATTTTATCTGTATTTCATCTTCGTAGTTGTTCTCCATTTATTTTTTTATATTTAGCCTTTTCAAGGGCTTATTTGTTTTGTAAGGCTTTAATCTTTGTTGAAAGATTAGGAATAAACTTTCATCCATAATTGAGAAGTCCTAAAAAACTTTGTAGTTGCTTTAAACTGGTAAAGTTCTCAAGAAATTGTTTGATATGGTCTTATAATTGTATTTGACCTTTTTTTATTTGTTTTCCAAAAAAATCAATTTCTGTTTTGAATAATTCGATTTTCTTTGGACTTATGATAATGCCATGATTTAGCATTAGCTTAAAGACATGTAATAGATAATCTTTATGTTCTTTTTCAGTGGTAGAAAAGACAAGAATATTTTTCTCCTTCTTCTTCTTTTTCTTCTTCTTCTTCTTCTTCTTCTTCTATTACTTCTACTACCTCTTCTTTTGCTTCACCTCCATTTTCTTCTTCTTCTCCTTCCTCTTCATGTTTTTCTTTGTCTTCTTCTTCTTCTTCTTCCTCCTCTTCCTCATCCTCTTCTCCTTCTCCTTCTTCTTCTTCATTTTCTTCTTCATCTTAATCTTCTTCTTCTTCTACTGCTTCTTCTACTTCTCCTTCTTGTTCTTCTTCTTCCTCTTCCTCTTCTTCCTCTTCTTCTTCTACTTTATCTTCTTTTTCTTCTTCTTCTACTTCTTCTTATTCCTCCTCTTCTTCTTCTTGTTCATCTTCTTCTTCTTCTTTTTCTTCCTCCCCTTCTTCTTCATCATCATCATCTTCTTCTTCTTCTTCATCTGCTTCTTCTTCTTCTTCTTTTTCTCTTCTTCTTCTTTGCTATCTTCTTCTTATTCTTTTCCTTTTACTTCTTCTAAATCTTCTTTGTCTTCTTCTTCTTCTTCTACTTCTTTTACCTCTTCTTCTTATGTTTCTTCTTCTTCTTCTTCTTCTTCTTCTTCTTCCTCTTCCTCATCTTCTTCATTTTCTTCTTCTTCCTCTTCTTCATTTTCTTCTTTTCATCCTTGTTGTTCTTCTTCTACTTCATCTTCTTTTTCTTTTTCTTCTTCTTCTACTATTATTACAACTTCTTCTTCTTCTTCTTCTTCTTCTCTTCTTTCTCACCTTCTTCTTCTTCTTCTTTTGTTTCTTCTCATTCTTCTTCTTCTTCTTCGAATTTTTCTACCTCTTCTTCTTCTTCTTCTTCTTCTTCTTCCTCTTCCTCTATTTCTTCATCTTCTTCTTCTTCTTCTTCTTCTTCTTCTTTTGCATCTTCTTCTCCCTCTTCTTCTTCTACCACTTTTTATTCTTCTTCTTTTATTTCATCTTTTTTTTTCTTCTTCTTCATCTACTACTACTTCTTCTTCATCATCATCATCTTCTTCTTCTTCTTCTTCCTCTTGTTTTTCTTCAACTTGTTCCTCTTCTTCTTCTTCTCCTTCTTTTGCATCTGCTTTCTCCACCCCTTCTTCTTTGGCTTCTTCTTCTTCTTCTTGTTCTTCATCTTCTTCTTCTTATTTTATTCCTTCTTTTTCTTTTTCTTCTATTCTTCATCTTCCTCTACCTCTTCTTCTTCTTCTTCAAGTTCTTCGTCTTTTTCTTCTACCTCTTCTTCTTCTTCTTCTTCTTCTTCTTCCTCTTCTTCTTCTTCTTCTTCTTCTTCTCATAGTTCTTCTTCTTCTTCATCATCTTCTACTTCCATTTCTTCTTCTTCATTTTCCTCATCAACACCTTCTTCTTCTTCTTCTTCTTCTTCTCATTCTTCTTCCTCTTCTTCTTCTTCTTCTTCTTTATCCTTCTCTCCTTCCTCTTCTTCATCCTCCTCTCCTTCTTTGTCTTCTTCTTTGAATTCTTCTTCTTATCTTTTTCTTCTACTTCTTCTTCTTCTGCTTCTTCTTCTTCTTCTTCTTCTTCTTCCTTTTCTTCTTCTTCTTCTTCTTCTTCTTCTTCTTCGTCTTATTCTTTCCTTCTTATTCTTCTTCTTCTTCTACATCTTCTTTTTCTTCTTCTTCTTCCTCTTCTTCTTCTTCTTCTTCTTCCTCTTCTTCTTATGCTTTTCCTTCTTCCACCTCTTCTTCTTCTTCCTCTTCTTCTTCTTCTTCTTCTTCTTCTTCTTCTTCTTTTTCTTCTTCTACTACTACTTTCTTCTTCTTCCACCTCTTCTTCTTCTTCTTCTTCTTCTTCTTCTTCTTCGTCTTCTTCTTCTTCTTCTTTTTCTTCTTCTTCTTCTTCATCATCTTCTTCTTATTCTTCTTTTTCTCCTCCTCCTTCTTCTTATTTCTCTTCTGCTTATTCTTCAACTACTTCTTCTTCTACTACTCCTTTTTCTTCTTCTTCTTCTTCTTTTCCTTCTACCACTTCATCTTCTTCTTCCTCTTGTTCCTATTCTTCCTCTTCTTCTTTTTCTTCTCCTTCTTCTTATTCCTCCTCTTCTTCTTTATCTACTTTTACTTCTTCCTTTTCTTCTTTTTCTTCTTCTTCTTCTTCTACAACTACTACTGCTTATTCATCTTCTTCTTCTTCTTCTTCTTCCTTTTCTTCTTCTTCGTCTACATCTTCTTCTTCTTCTTCTTCTAATTCCCCTTCTTTTCCTTCTTCGTCTTCTTACTCTATTTCCTCTACTTTTCTTGCTTTTGTTCTTCTTCTTCTTTTTCTTCTTCTATTTCAACATCTTCTTGTTGTTCTTCTATTACTTCTTCTCCATCTTCTTCCCCTTTTTCTACTTTAATTTTTTATCCTTGTCCTTCTTCTTCCTCTTCTTCTTCTTTTTCTTTTCTCTTTTATCTACCTTTTCTTGTTCTTTTTCTTCCTCCTTTTCATCTACCTCTTCTTCTTCTTCTTCTTCCTCCCTTTCAACAGCTTTTTCTTCTTCTTTTTCATCCTCCTTTTCTTCTACCTCCTCTTTTTCTCATTCTTATTCTTTTTCTTCTTCTTCTTCTTCTATTTCTCTTTCTTCTTCTTCTTCTTCTTCTTCTTCTCCCTCTTCATCTTCTTCTACTTCTTCTCCTTCTTCCTCGTCATTTTCGTCATCTTCTTCTTCTTCTTTTCTTCTTCTCTTTCACCTTTTCTTGCTGCCTCTTCTTCTTCTTTTTCTTATTCTTCTTCTTCTTTGTCTTCTACTTCTACTTCATCATCTCCTTCTTAAACTTCTACTTGCTCTAGTTATTCTTGTTCTTCTTCTTGTTCTTCTTGTTATTCTTCTCGTTGTTGTTCTTTTCTTCTACTTCTTCTTCTTCTTCTTCTTCTTCTTCTTCGTCTTCCATATCTTCTTCTTCTTCTTTCTTTTCCCCTTATTCTTCCTCTTCATGTTCTTCATCCTCCTCTTCATCTTCCTTCCATTCTTGCTCTTCTTCCTCATCATCATCATAATCTTCTTCTTCTTCTTTTGATTCTCCTTCTGTTTCTTTTTCTTCTTCTTCTACTTCTTCTTCTACTACTACTTTTTTTCCACTTTTTCTTCTCCTTCTTCTTCTTCTCCTAGTTCTTCTCCTTTTTCTTCCTCATCTGCTTCTCCTTCCTCTCCTTTTTCTTATTCTTCTTCTTCTTCCACCTCTCTATATTCTTCTTCCTCTTCTTCATCTTTTTCTCCTTTTTTTTCTTCCATCTCCACATCTTCTTCTTCTTCTACATCTTCACCTTTCTCTTCTATTTCTTCTTCTTCTTCTCTTCTTCTTCTTCTTCTTCTACTTCTTCTTCTCCCTCTTCTTCATCATCTTCTTATTCTTCACTTTGTCTGTCATCATGATCATCATCTTCTTCTACTACAACTACTTCTTCTTCTCCTTTTTCTTCTTCTTCTTCTTCTTCTTCTTCTTCTTCTTCTTCTCCTTCTCCTTCCTCTTCTTCTTCTTCTTCTTCTTCTTCTTTTTCTCATTCTCCTTCACTTTCTTCTTCTTCTTCTTCTTCTTCATCCTCTTCCACTTCTTCTACTTCATCTACTACTTCATCTTTATCATCTTCTTCTACTTCATCATCTTCTTCTTAAACTTCTTCTTCTTCTTCTTCTTCTTCTCATTCTTCTTCTTCTTCTTATTCTTGTTATTCTTCTTCTTCCTCCTCTTCTTCCTCTTCTTCTCCTTCTTCCTCTTCTTCTTCTTCTTCTTCCTCTTCTTTTTCCATCTATTCTTCTTCATCTTCGTCTTCTACTTCTCCTTCTTCTTTTACTACTTGTTCTTCTTCTTCTAAAACTTCTTTTTCTTCCTTTTCATCTTCATCTTCTTCTTCTTCTTCATCTCCTTCTTCTTTTTCT
>JAIUJO010002176.1:82500-94956 GCA_023846275.1 Vanilla planifolia
TTCTTCTCTCTTCTTTCTACTTCTTCTCCACCTTCTTCTTCTTCTTCTTCTCTTCTTCTTCTTATTCTTCTACTTCATCTTTTTCTACTTCTTCTCCATCTTCTTCTTCTTCTTCTTCTTTTTCCTTTTCTTTTCTTCTTCTTCTTCTTCCTCCTCCTCCTCTTATTCTTCTTTTTTCTCTTCTTCCACTTCTCTTTTTCTTCTCCTTCCTAAACTGCTTCTTCTTGTTGTTCTTCTTCTCCTTCCACTACTTCTTCTTCTTCCTCCTCTTATATTTCTACATCTTCTTGTTCATTTTCTATTACTTGTTCTCTTCTTCTTCTTCATCATCATCATCATCATCATCTTCTTCTTCTTCTTCTTCTTCTTCTATTTCTTCTTCTTCTCCTTCTTCTTCTCCTTCTTCACCATCTTCTTCTTCTTCTTCTTCTTCTTCTATCTTCTTCTTTTTCTTCTTTTTCATCCCCTACTTTATTTTCTTCTTCTTCTTTTAATTCTTCTTCATCTTTTTCTTTTTCTTCCTCTTCTTCTTCTTCCTCTTTCACTTTTTCTTCTACTTTTTCTTCTTCCACTTCTTCTTCTTTCTCCTTCCTCTACTACTTCTTCACTTCTCTTCTTCTTCTTCATCTTCTTTCTTATTCTTCTTGTTCTTCTTCTTCTTCTTCTTCTCCTCCTCCTTCTTCTCTCTTCACCTTCTTCTTATTATTCTTCTTCTTCTTCTTCTTCTTCTTCTCCTTCTATTTCTTCATCATCTTCTACTTCTTCTATTTCTTCTTCTTCTTTTTCTGCTTATTCTTCTCCTACTTCTTCTTCTTCTTCATGTTCTTCTTCTTCTCTCTCTTTTCACCTTCTTCTTCTTTTTCTTCTTCTTCTTCCTCCTCTTCATTCTCCTTACATCTCCTTCTTCTTCTTCTTCTTCTTCTCCCTCCTCCTCTCCCTCTTTGCCTTCTCCTCTTCTTCTTTTCATCTACCTTTTCTTCTTCCTCCTCTTCTTCTTTTCTTCCTCTTCTCTTCTTCTTCTACTTCTTCATCTTCTTTTATTTCTTCTTCTTCTTTTGGTTCTTCTTTTTCTTCTTCTCCCTCTTCTTCAAATTCTACTTCTTCACCTTCTTCTTCTTCTTCTTCTTCTCCTTTCTTCTTCTTCTCTTCCTCTCTTTCTTCCCCTTCATTCTTCCTCTTCTACTTCTTCTTGTTAAAATCTTGTTCTTCTTCTTCTCCTTCTTCTTTCTATTACTTCTTCTTCTTCTTCTTTTTCTTCTTCTTCTTCTTCCTCTTCTTCTTCTTCTTCTCTTTCATCTTCTTCTTCTTCTACTTTTATCTTCTTTTTCTTCTTCTTCTTATTCAACTTTTTTCTTCTTCTTCTTGTATGTCTTCTTCTTCTCTTCTTCTTTTTTTTCATCTTCTCCAACTGCTTTCTTCTTCTTCTTCTTCTTCTCCTTTTCTTCTTCTTCTTCTTCGACATCTTCCTTTATTTCTTCTTCTACTTCTTCTTCTATATCTACTTCTTCTTCTTGTTCTTCTACCTCTTCTACTTCTTCTTTTTCTTTCTCTTCTTCTTCATCAATTTCTTCTTCTTCTTCTTGTTCTTCTTCGTCTTGTTCTTCTTCTTTTTTCCATATTCTTCTACTTCTTCTGCATACATCTCCTTCCTTTTCTTCTTGCTCTTCCTCTTCTTCTTCTTCTTCTTCTTCATCTCCTTCTACTTCTACTTTCTTCTTCTTCTTCTTCTTCTACTCTTCCTCCTTCTTGTTCTCGTTCTTCTAAATCTCCTTCCTCTTCTTTTTTCTTACAATTATTCTTATTCTTATTCTTCTTATTCTTGTCATTCTTCTTCTCTTTCTACTTCTTCATTTTTTTCTTCTTTTTTCTTCTTCTTTCTTCTTATCTTCTCTTCTTCTTCCTCCTCCTCTTCTTCTTCTTCTCCTCCTCCTTCCTTCTTTTGCTTCTTCTTTTTCTTTTACCTCTTCTTCCTATTCTTCCCCTTCTTCTTTTACTTCATTAATTTTCTTCTTCCTCCTCCCCCTCTTCTTCTTTTTTCTCTTCTTCTACTTCTACTTCTTCCTTTTCTTCTTCTTCTTTCTCTTCTTCTTCTTCTTCTTTTTCTTCTTCTTCTTCTTCTTCTTTTTCTTTTTTTATTCTTCTTCATCTTCTTCTACTTCTCCTTCTTTCTGTTTTTCTTCTTCTTCTTCTTCTTTTTCTACTTCTTCTTCTTTCTTCTCCATCTTCTACTTCTTCTTCTCGTAATTCTTCCTCCTCTTCTTCATCTTCTTCTCCTTGCTTATATTTCTTCTTCTTCCTCTTCTTCTTCTATTTCTTCATCTTCTTCTTCTTCTCTTCTATTACTTGTTCTTCTTCTCCTTCTTCTTTTTCTTCTTCTTTTTCTTCTCCTTCTCCTTCTTCTTCTTCTTCTTCTTCTTCTTATCTATCTACTTATCTTCTTCATTTTCCTTATACTTTTTTTTCTTCTTCTTTTTCTGCTTCTGCTTCTTCTTTTTGTTTACATTCATCATCATCATCATCTTCTTCTTCTTCTTCTTCTTCTTATTCTTATTCTTTCAGTTCTTCCCCTTCTTGGATTTCTTCTTCTTCTCTTCTTCTTCTTCTCCTTCTTCTTCTTCTCCTACTACTTCTTCATCCTATTCTTCTTCTCCTCCTACTCCTCCTCCTCCTCTTCCTTCTTCTTCTTCTTCAATATCTTCATCTTTTACTTCTTCATCTTCTTTCTCATATTCTTCTTCTTCTTCCTCCTCTTCTTCTTCTTCTCTTTTCTATTCTTCTTCAACTACTTCTTCTTCATCTTTTTCTTCTTCATCTTCTTCTTCCTCTTGCTTGTCTTCTCTGGCTATTACATCTCCTCCCACTTGTTCTTGTTCTTCTTTATCAACGTCAATTGTTGTTCTTCTTCTTCTTCTTCTTTCTCCTCTACTTCTTCTTCTACTACTTCTTCTTCTTCCTCTTCTTGTTCTTCTACGTCTACAATTTCTTCAACTTCGTCATCATCATCTTCTTCTTATTCTTCTACACCCTCCTCCTCTTCTTCCTTCTTCTTCTTCTAATACATCTTCTGCTTCTTCTCCTTCTTCTCCTCCTTTTGCTTCCTCTTGTTCTTCTTCTTCCACTTCTTTTCTTCTTCCTCCTTCACCTTCTTCTTCTTCTTCTTCTTCTTCTCCTCCTCCTTCTTCTTCTACCACTTCTTTTTCAACTTCTTAATTTTCTCCTTCTTCTTCTCCTTTCGGCTACTTCTTCTTCTTCTTCTCCTCCACCTTCCCCTCTTCCTCCTTCTTCTTCTTGTCCTAGTTCTTCTTCTACTTCTACTTCTTCTTCTTCTTCTTTGTCCTTCTTTTTCTTCTTCTTCTTCTTCTTCTTCTTCTTCCCTGTCTTCTTGTTTATCTTCTTGTCCTTCTTCTCCTTCTTTCTTCTTCTCCTTCTTCTGCTTTTTTTTCTTCTTTTTCTCCTTTTTTTTCTTCATTTTCTCCTTCATCTTCTTCTTCTTCTTCTTTTTCTCCTTCTTTCAAATTCTTCTTCTTCTTTTGCTTCTTTACTTCTTCCTACTACTTCTTCTTCTCCTCTTCTTCCTCCTTATTCTTCTTATTCATCTTCTTCTTCTTCTTCTTCTTCTACCTCTTCTTCTTCCACTTCTTCCTTCTTTTCTTCTTCTTTTTCTTCTTCTTCTACTTCTTCTTCTTCATGTTCTTTTTCCTCTTCTTTCTTCTTCTACTACTTCTACTTCTTCTACTGCTTTCTTCTTCTTCTTCTTCTTCTTCTTCTTCTACTACTACTACTACTTCTTCTTATTCTTCTACATATTACTACTTCTTCTACATGAACTTCTTCTTCTTCTTCATATTCTTTTCCTTCTACTCCTTCTACTTCTTCTTTGTCTTCTTCCTCCTTGTACTCCTTCTTCTTCTTTTTCTTCTTCTTTTTCTTCTTCTTCTTCCTTTTCTTCCTCTTCTTCTTCTTCTTGTCCTTCTTCTTCTTCTTCTTCTTTCACATTTTCTTCTTGCTCTTCTTCTCTTCTTCTTCTTCTTCTTCTTCCACCTCTTCTTCTCCTTCTTCTTCTTCTTCCTTTTATTCTTCTTCTCCTTCTCCTACTTCTTCTTCTTCTTCTTCTTCTTCTTCATCTTCTGCTTCCTTTTCTTCTTCTTTTTCTTCTTCTTCTTCTTCTTCTTCTTCTTCTTCGTGATCATCTTCTTCTTCACCTTATTCTTCAACCTCTTCTACCCCTTCTTCAGCTTTTTCCCATTGTTCCATTTCTTTCCCTCCTTCTTCTTCTTCCTATTCTTTTTCTTCTTCTCCTTCTTCTTCTTGTTCTTCTTCTTCTTTTTCCACTTCTTCTTGTTGTTCTACTTCTTCTTCTTCTTTGTCTTCTTAATCTTCTTCTGCTTCTTCTGCTTCTTCTTCTTCTTCATCATCTTCTTCTTCTTCTTTTTCATCTTCTTCTTCTTCTTCTTCTTCTTCTTCTTGTCTTCTTCTTCTTCATCTTCTTCACCTACTGCTTCTTCTTCTTCTTCTTCTTACATGTCTCCTTCTTCTTCATCTTCTTCTCCTTCTTCTTCTTCTTCTTCTTCTTCTTCTCCTTCTTCTACTTCTTTTTCTTCTCCTTCTCCTTCTTCACCTACTTCCTTCATTTTTTTCTTCTTCTTCTTCTTCAACATGTTCTTCTTCTTCTTCTTCCTTCTCTTCTTTTTCCTCTCTTCTTCCTTCTTCTTCTTCTTTTCTTTCTTCTTCTTCTTCTTTCTTCTTCTTCTTCTTCTTCTTCTTCTTCCTCTTCTTCTTCTTCTTCCTTCTTTTTCTTCACCCTCCTCTCTCTTCTTCCACTTCTACCTCCTCTTCATCTTCTTTTTCTTCTTCTTCTACTTCTTCTTCTTCATGTTCTTCTTCCTCTTCTACTTCTTCTTATTCTTCTTATTATTATTATTATTATTATTCTTAATCTTATACTTGTTCTTCTTTTTCTTCTTTTTCTTCTTCTTCTACTACTTCTTCATCATGTTCTTCTTCTTCTTCATATTCTTCTCCTTCTTCTCCAGCTTCTTCTTCTTCTTCTTCCTCCTCAACTTCTTCTTCTTCTTCTCCTTCTGCTTCTTCTTCCTCTTCTCTTTCTTCTTCTTCTTCTTCTCCTTCTTTTTCTCTCTTCTTCTTCGTTTTTTTCTTTTTTTTCATTTTCTTCTACTTTAACTTCTATCTCTTCATCATCTTCTTCTTCTTCTTCTTCTTCTCCTTCTCCTTCTTCTTCTTCTTCGTCTTCTTCTTCTTCTTCTTCTTCTTCTTCTTCTTCTTCTACCACTACCTCTTCTGGTTCTTTTTCTCCTTCTTCTTCTCCTTCAGCTGCTTCTTCTTCTTCTTCTTCTTCTTCTTTGTTTTCTTCTGCTACTTCTTCTTCTTCTTCTTCTTCTTCTTCTTCTTCTTTGTTTTCTCTTGCTACTTCCTTCTTCTTCTTCTTCTTCTTCTTCTTCTACTTCTTCTTCTTCATCTACATCTTCTTCTTCTTCTTCTCATCCACCTCCTCTTTGCCCTCCTCCTCCTCCTCCTCCTCATCATCATCTTCTTTACTTCTTTTTCTTCTTCTTCTCCTTCTTCTTGTTCTGCTTCTTCATTTTTCTTCTTCGTCTTCTTCTTCTTCCTCTTCTTCTACTTCTACTACTTCTTCTTTTTGATAAACTTCTTTTTCCTAAAACCTTTGTTCTTTTCTAAATTCGGGTTTCCATTTTCTTTTAGAAATTTATATATCTTGGACTTCGTTTCTTTTTATAGGTTTTAAAAAGCATATGTCCTCCAATTATAAACAGAGTGGACAAACCATAAATATAATTTAAATCTTCTGAGAATTTTGAGCAACAGTTGTAACCCATTCTAGAAGATTTTAAGTTTCTACTCATTTCCTTTTGAGCAATAAGTATTTTCGCAGATCTTTTCCATAGATTCTGCACATGCTCCTTCTAAGCATTCCTGTGTTGTGTTGTTTAAGAGTTCCTTTAGATGTTAACAACTCTTGGTATTTTGTAGATATTATATTGTTCCAAGGAAAGGGTATTTTAGAAAAAAAACCCTTGTATCCAAAACTCTTGTTGAGGAGATTCATTTAGATGATAAATATATCCTATGTATGTAGAAACAAATTCATCTAACATACATAATGTCACATAATTTCATTTTATAAAGTTTTTCTTCATAGTTTAGGTTTTCACTCCATTCTGATCCAATAAAATCAGCAACTAGTAGTGAAACCAGCATTTCTATTGCAGTTTGTTTATCTGTTTGTTGTAAGATTTTTTGACATTCGTCTTTATTATTTCTTTCGAAATTTGTTAACCAAGATAGAGCATTTCCTTCCCAGTATGATGTAGCGAATTGTATATTATTCTGAAACATTCATAGTAGGAGGGAGCATAAATATAGTTCCTTTTATTTTTTGAGTCCATTCTATACAATAGTCTTTAACTCTTTTATATGGTATAGCATCTATGTTTAAAGTGAGTCCCCAAGTAGAGGAGTCTCTCTTTTCTTCTAAGTGACGATTTTTATTTTTATGGTATGTACGCCCAATCTGAGCGTTTACCATAATTTAACATGGATGAATATGAAAGGAGTAGTATGAACTTGTTCCATATTATCTCCTTGAGATTCTTGCATGTTAACTTCGGGTGAAGGTGTTTGTGGACTATAACCATGAGGACCAGGGAGATAGAGAGTACTTCTACTACTTTCCCCTCTTTTCCATCCTAATGTTATAATCATTTTCTGATTGGTTTCTATAAAAATCTATAACTTCATGATTTTGTTCATAGAAGTTTATAAAGTCTTTCACTAGTAATTTCTCCAGTGAGTTCTTTTTGTTGAAGTTCTAAGAACTCCAAGTAAAAGGATTTATACTAATTTTTGTAAATCCATAATAAAGTCTGTGGATTTTAATTTAACCATTTATTGTTTGGTTAGTTTTTGTTCCAACATAATAGAACTTAGATGTATTATTTATGTTGTGTTCTATATTCTGAATCTTATCTTTGATCTCCTTTAATAGATCAACGATGAAATTCAATATTTCCCTACTATGGTAGGGTCATTTCCCAACTGTGGTTGGTATGTGGATTATATGTTCATAATCCTCGATGTTTTCAGTAATATGACACTTGTAAGTGAGTATGTTTTTCATTTTGAGTAGATGTTTATGTTTTCTTATTACTAGATAAGTTTGTAAGATGAGTTTTGATTTTTTAAGAGGCTTGTTCTTCTTTTTGTATTATATTTCTGTTTTGACCCACTATTTTACGGCTACATCTACCCTTCCAAAACCGCAAGGTTCCCGTGGCTTTCTGGGGGAAGTTAGGGATTCTTACAAAGACCACCATCCCTAGTAGACTGCTACATAAAATAGGAGCACAGTTATGGTTCGTTTCCTACTCCATAGCGTAAAGAAAGATAATACAAAAAAGAAGAAGAATCTTAAAACAAACTAACTCATTGTACAATCAAATCTTTTAATAAGAAAACATAAACAAAAGTTTACTCAAACATAATATAAGGAGCAAACATAAGTTTATTTCATAAAAAAAAACTTACAGTATAACGTGAGCACAAGGGCTCTGATACCAGTTTTACAGTGGCACACCAAGCTTAGTAGCTTTATACAAAACACTCAAAAGTAATTTACAAGAGTGGAGGTTTACAATAGTGGAGGGAAGAAAAGAGAGCAGACTGAAGATAGAAAGCAGAAAGCAGAAAGAAAGAAAGCTGGAATTCTTCCGTTGCCTTTGCTCTGGAGATTGTCTAAATTTATAGACCAGGCTTGCTTCAGTTGGAAGCAAAAGAAAGGACAATTCCCCTGTAGATATTGCTTCTGATAATTGCTCAGCACTGTTGCATTTTACTGTTTCACCGTACACTGTTCACTATTCACCGTACACTGTTCACTGTAGATCGTACTTCATTTATTGGCCTTTGCTGTAGCTGAAAAAATTTTTTGAATGCTTCTGAAGGTGTTGAAAAGTGTTGTAAAGTGATTTTTTATGGTCCACCATGCTTCAATCTGTGAGGGCCAAAGCTTCCATTGTTTCTTCATCTAATTCATTGTTTTCTGAATTGTATTCCGTGCGAGTAGCAAAGAATTCTTCAAGTATTGGTGGAGTATCTGAATGTCTTACAAGCATCCATAACTGAAATTGAGGAGTATAAATTGATATACTCTCGTTCTTCCCAGATAGTTCATATGCGAAAAACAAAAATTGTTGAGAATTTGGTGGTGTAAAGATTCAGGCTATTCTTGCAAATGTCTGGAATAAAGCCTGTATAATCTTCTGGCTGTCTAGTATTAATATAGACTTCATGTACTAGTCCTTTTCTGAGATGGACTTTGTATTTGGGATCTCATTGAAGCAAGCTATTATTCTAGGCCTTTCAGCAGTAGAATAAAAAAACTTCTTGATTGAGGAACAATTGCTTTATGTTTGTTTCCTCAAGTTGCTTAAAGAATAAAAGCAACTTTTCTTCGTCCAAAATATTTTGCTGATATAGCTGAAGCATTTCCTGAACAGTAACTTCAGCCTCTAATTTTCTCGTTTCTTCAGTCTTTATATTGAACAGATGTAATAAGGATAAGAAATCCTTAATACGAAAATGAATCAGATCAGAAGTATGGCTGTTAGCGAATAGTTCTGAGAGTGATTCAATCGACGAAAGTTGTTGTTCAAATTTTTGCAAAGAGGAAGACTGAGTTGTTGTAGATCTGGACAATAATAATTCCAGGGTCTTCTTGTAGTTTTCTTCTTGATTGGTCTGTTGGACCATTGTTTGCTTCAGGCTTAAGTAACCTTTCTCAATTTGTGTTAGCCAATAATTTGCTGATCGCCCAATCATTGGCTTGTAAAAGCATGGAAGCATCCATTAAGTTTCTCAAAGAAAGCTGGATCTGATTCCTTGAGAGCTTTGTTATACCATTCTTTTGCCACAGTAGAGGCAAACGTCTTTCCTTTTCGAGAGTGCCATAAGAACTGATTTTCTGTTTAATCAAAACTTTAGCTGGTTGAGCTTGAATCTTTCCCTTGTTGGGTTTGGGCTTTTAAATCAACCTTTTTGGGTTTTTGATGCCTGTTGGAATGAGAAGTTTCTGTCTTTTCGTTTTGGGCAGAGGTCTCTACTTCGGCCTTTTGGGCCTTTGCTTTCTTAGGGAGAATTTCAGTAAATTCTCCTGCCCTTTTCATTTTTTTCTACAAAATCTTTGAGAAATTTAAGATCTTCTTCATTCATGGTCTGCTAAGAAAATCAGCAACAATATTAGTAAAACCAGGAATATATTTAACATTGTAAGAAAAATATTTCAAGATATAAAGCAAGACGTATGCGTCGAAGATTTTCTTCTGGATTATTTATAGTCTTTTTTTGTAAAAATTGGGCAACAGATTTATTGTCAGGTTTCATATAGTAAATACTCTATGGAGTAAATATATTTGAGGCTTTTAATGGCCTAATTTTATAGCCAATAAATTCTTTATCATAAGTAGCATATTTATTTTGGGGTTTTGTAAATTTTCCCGAAGTATATGCTACAATCTCATTTGTATTTGTTACTAAGACTTCCAGACCAGAATAAATCTGAAGCATCTGTTTAGTAATATAATTTGTTCATCTTCTGTAGGAAAATTGAAGAATTTGCTTTTTTGTAACAAATTCTTTAATTTGTTTAATTTCTTTTTGTTCTTCTAAACTCAAAGAAATAGGGATTTTTTCTGTATTCCAACGACGAGGTTGTTCGCCGTTAATCATTTTGTAATTTGGCTTGTTCGGTTTGCTAATTTGTTTTGTAAAGGCTTTAATTTTGGAAGAAAGTTTAGGTATAAACTTTCGTCCATAGTTTAAGAGTCCTAAAAAACTCTGCAGTTGTTTTAAACTGGTAAAAGTTTTCAGGAAAACTCTTTAACTTTTGTATATATATGGTCTTGTAATTGTACTTGACCATTTTTTTATTTGTCTTTCCTAGAAAATCTATTTCAGTTTTGAATAATTCTATTTTCTTTGGACTCAAAATAATACCATGGTTTAGCATTATTTTGATAACATGTAAAAGGTGATCTTTATGTTCTTCCTCTGTTTGAGAAAAAACAAGTATATCGTCTATGTAAGCGACGACATAAGGTAAATGTCCAAAAATAGAATTAATCCATTTCTGGAATATTTGAGGTGCATTTTTTAATCCAAATGGCATAACTAACCATTCAAAATGCCCTTGTGGACAGCTAAAAGCTGTTAATTCTATTGATGTTTGGTTTGCAAGTTTGATTTGCCAAAATCCGGATTTGGCATCAAATTTGCTATAGTATTTAGCACCTTGGATTTGTTTGATTAGGTGCTCAGCAGTTGGTATAAAATAACCATCAAATTTTGTGCAAGAGTTTAACTTACGATAATTGATGACCATTCGGGCCTTACCACGTTTTTATTTCTGCGTGATTTCGAACTATAAATGCTGGAGAAGAATGTGAGCTGTGGCTCTTTTGTATTAATTTTAAATTTAACAGTTCTTGTATTTGACTGTTAAATTCTTGTTTGTCTATTGGAGGTACCATTATACTATTAACTCGTATATTGGTATTCCGGTATTGTTCTAAGAGTTCGATAGAACAATAGCGAGGAGATTTCTCAAAACCAATTTTAGAGGGTTATTGGAATATAAAGGTTCCAAGAGTTTGTGAACGGTTTCATCAAAATGGGTTGCATTTGGAAAGGTTATATGTATAGATTGGATGAATAGGAGGATTGGTATCGATGAAGGTATTGGTATCGATGAGAGTGGTTTTGGGTTTTTCACCACGCTGGGCTGCAGAAAATAAGGGGCAATGCGGGCAGGAAGATGGATACGAGGAATAACGTGTCCATCGAAGTCAAAGAAATGGGTATTGAAAGGAGTAAAATGGCGAAGATTGTCAAGCCCAAGCAAACAATCAATATTGAAGTCTGATGGTAATAATGCAAAGTTAAAGGAATAAGTATGAGGGTTGTTGTAAATATCCGGTATAGAGATGTTGAGGTTTGCTACTTTATGGGTAACAGGGACTTGTTTTTCCCATAAAATCGGTTAGTGTTGTTTTGCTTTCTAAGGAAGCCAAAAATTGCTTAGGAATAAAGATTTGTTGAAGTAAACTAGCTTCAGCACCAGTGTCTACTAAAGCATGAAGTGTCACATCCTCATAATTAGGAAGATGTATAGTAATAGGAAGATATATATGTAATTGAGCTTTCTTCTTTAAATCCATTTTAAGGAGGAGTAATAGATTTATTATTTTCAAGAAGTCGCAAGGTACGACCTTCGACTGGATCTTGTATCGGAATATGAATAGCTTGGTCTTGCCTTCCAGAGGTTCCAGATGTTTCTCCTTCTTCATAATGTCTAGGAAGACTTATCGAAGAAGAAATACGATTGATAGGATTTTTTGTAACGGTAGAAAATTGTATTGCCTAGAAGCAATAAAATATTCTACCTGGTATTTGAACTTTTGGTTTCAAGGTTTTTACAAAAAGTTGGATATCATTATCTAGCTTAAGATGTCGAATGTCCACGACCCTTTGGTTGGATTGTTTTTCCAATCCCAACATCGAATAATTTTACAAAATTATTTGGGGTGATGGATCTAAAAGTGGAAGTATCATTTAGAGCCATGCAGTGTTCCCATTGTATACCTAGGATTTTTGATCCAGGTAGTAATTGTATTTCTTTTAGGCTTATTGATAATGTACAAGTCTTTTCAACATTTTGGTCATCTAGACTTATACAAAAATCAGGGTGAATATTTATTCCACTACGAAAGAGAGCAGTTATTTTTAATTGGATCATACCTATGTGTAGGTATTTTCATTTTTGGGTATTTTCTTTTCAGCTTTTCTATTTTGCTTTTGTTAAGAAGACTGATGGATGTTAAATCATCATCTCCTTTTAATTCTATATTTCCTTGCATACGCTCAAAAATATAAGTGTGTTTATTGAGAAAGCGAGATTTAAAAGAAGGGGCTTTATAAATCTCATTCTTTTCTCCATGAGGTATTGCCTCTTTTAGTTTTTCTAAGTCTTCATCCGTGATTTCAAATTGTTCTCCTACACTGTCATGTAGGTCTGTTGTATTTACTTCCTCAGAAGTAAGTGTATTCATATTGACCCGAAATTCTCGATATTTTTCGGAATTTTCTGAATCATCTATGGCTGTTTCAGATGTGATGATAGGAAAATCTTCATATTTATGGATAACTAGTGTTCCGATAGCATCGTTTGGTTCTGATTAAATAATCCCAATCTTCCAGACCTGGTATTTTTAATCAAGATTGTTGGTGCTTGATATGTCATGGGTTCAATTATCCCATGAGTGATGAAGATATTTTTCTTTGGCATGATATGGGATATTTATGTAGTATCCCATAGTATCCAAATGGTATTAAAATGATTAGATCTAATGTTATCTCTGTAGTTCG
>JAIUJO010002127.1:0-52500 GCA_023846275.1 Vanilla planifolia
GCTAGGCTAGGCCAAGCTGGGTTAGGCTAGGCTAGGCAGTAGTAGAGTAGAATAAAGTAGAGTAGAGTAGAGAACAGTAGAGAAGAGTATAGTATAGTAGAGTAGAGTAGAATATAGCTAGGTTAGGCTAGGATAGGCAAGGCTAGGCTCAACTAGAGTAGAGTAGAGTAGAGTAGAGCAAAGCAGAGTAGAGTAGTGCAGCATAAAGCATAACAAAGCTAGGTTAGATAAGGCTAAGCTATGAGAGAGAAGAGTAAAAAAGAGCTAAGTTAGGCTAGGTAAGGTCAGGCTCAATTAGAGATGAGTTGAGTAAACTAGAGTAGAGTAGAGTATAGTGGAGTATAGAAGAGTATAGAAGAGTACAGTAGAGTAGAGTAAAGCTAAGTTTGGCTAGGCTAAGGTAGGCTAGACTAGGCTATGATTTGCTTGGCTAGGTCATGCTAGGCTAGAATAAAGTAGAGTAAAGGAGTAGAGTAAAGTAGAGAAGGTTTAGTAGGGTAGAGTAGAGCAGAGAAGAGTAGCATAGAGCAAAGAAGAGCAAAGCATAGCATAGAAGGGTAGAGTAGAGCTGAGTGGAGTAGAGCTTCATTAGGCTAGACTAGGCAACACTAAGCTTTGCTAGGCTAAGCAAAGGAAGGCTAAGCTAATAGTAGAGCTTGGTTAGGATAGGTTAGGCTATGTTAGAGTAGAGTGGAGTAAAGCAGAGTCGAGTAGAGTACAGTAAAGCTAGGTTAGGTTAGGCTACGCTAGGCCAGGCCAGGCTAGGGTAGGCTAGCTTAGGCAAGAGTAGAGTATAGTAGAGTAGAGTTGAGCTAGGTTAGGTTAGGCAAGGCAATCCAAGAGTAGAGTAGAGTATAATATAGTAGAGTAGAGTAGAGTGTAACATAACAGAGTAAAGTAGAGGAGAGGAGGGTAGAGGAAAGCATAACAGAGTAAGGTAGAGTAGAGCAAAAGAGAAGAGCAGTTCAATACAAAGAAGAGTAAAGAAGTGTAGGGTAGAATAGAGTATAATAGAGCTAGGTTTGGTTACAGTAGGTTAGGCTAGAGAAGAGTAGAGTGGAGAAGAGTAAGGAAAAGTAGAGTAGAGCTAGGTTAGGCTAGGCTAGGCTAGGGAAGACTAAGGTTGGCTAAGCTAGGCTAGGCTTGAGTATAGTAGAGCAAAGTAGTGCTTGATTAAGCTTGGCTAGTGGATAGTGTACTATAATGGAGAAGAGTATAATAGAGTAGAGTAGAGAAGAGTAGAGTAGAGAAGAGTAGTGTAGAGTAGAGTAAAGGAGAGAAGATGAGAGGAGAGGAGAAGACTAGATAGGAGAGGTGAGCAGAGCAGAGTAGAGTAGAGTAGAGAATAACATAGTAGAATAGAGCATAGTAGAGCATAGCAGAGCAGAGTAGAGCCAAGTTAGGCTAAACAAGGCCAGGCTAGGCTATAGTAGAGTAGAGCAGAGTAGAGTGGAGTCGAGCATAGTAGAGTAGAGCTAAGTCAGGCTAGGCTTGGTTAGAGAAGAGTAAAGTAGTGTAGAGAAGTGTAAAGTAGAGTAGAGCTAGTTTAGGCTAAAGTAGAGTAGAGTAGAGTAGAGCATAGCAGTGTAGAGCATTATAAAGTAGTGTAGAGTAGGGTAGAGCTTGGTTAGGCTATGTTAGGCCAGGCTAGGCAAGGGTAGAGTAGAGTTGAGTGGAGAAAAGTTAGGTTAGGCTAGGATAGGTTGGGCTAAGCTAGGCTATAGTAGAGTAGAGTTGACTAGAATAGAGTAGAGTAGAGTAGAGCAGAGCAGAGTAAAGTAGAGCAAAGCAATGCAGAGCAGAGCAGAGTAGAGTAGAGTAGAGCAAAGTAGAGTAGAGCAAAGCAGAATAGAGAAGAGTAGAGCAGAGAAGAGTAGATAAGAGCAAAGTAGAGCATAATCGAGTAGAGCAGAGTGGAGTAGAGATAAGTTAGGCAAAGCTTGGCAAAGCTAGGATAAAGTAGAGTAGATTATATTGTAGTAAAGTATAGTATAGTAGAGTTGAGTAGAGTTGAGTAGAGTAGAGTAGAGCTAGGTTAGGCTATGCTAGAGTAGAGTAGAGTAAAGTAGCATAGAGTAAAGTAGAGTAGATCTAGGTTAAGTTAGGTTACACATGGTTAGGCTAGGCTAAAGTGCAGTGGAGTGGAGTAGAGTAGAGTAAAGCAGAGCAGAGCAGGGCATAGTTAGGCAGAGTAGAGTAGAGTAAAGCAAAGAAAATTTGAGCAAAGCAAAGAAGACTAGAGTAAAGTAAGGTTGAGCTGCTAGGCTAGGCAAGGCTGCTCTAGGATAGGCCATGCTTGAGTAGAGTAAAGTAGAGTATAGTATGGTAGAGTAGAGCTAGGTTGGGCTAGGCTAGGCTAGGTTAAGTTAGAGTAGAGTAGAGTAGAATAGAGTAGAGTAGAATGTGGTAAGGTAGAGTAGAGTAGATTAGAGTAGAGTACGGTAGATTAGAGTAGAGTAGAGTAGAGCGAGGTTGACCTATGCTAACCTTTTTTAGGCGAGGTTAGAGTAGGCTAGGCTAGGCAAGAGTAGAGTAGAGTATAATAAAGCTAGGTTAGGTTAGGCTAGGCTAGGCTAGGGTACAATAGAGCAGAGTAGAGTAGAGTCGAGAAGAGCAAAGCAGAGCAGAGTAGAGATGAGCAAAGTTTGTAGAGCATAACAGAGCAAAGCATGGTTAGGCTAGGCTCGAAAAGGTTAGGCAAGAGTAGAGTAAATTAGAGTAGAGCTACATTAGACAAGGCTAGTATAGGTAAGTTAGAATATAGTAGAGTAGAATATAGTATATTAGAGAAGAGTAGTGAAGAGTAGAGTAAAAGTAGAGTAGAGTTAGGTTAGGTTAGGCTAACTAGAGTAGGCAAGACTAGGCTAGAGTAGAGTAGTGTAGAGTAGATTAGAGCTTTGTTAGGTAGGGCTAGGTTAGGCTAAACTAGGCTAAAGTAAAGCAGAGTAGAGCAAGGCAGGGTATACCAGAGTAGTGCAAAGCAAAGTAAAGTATAGTAGAGCAGAGTAAAGTAGAGTAGAGTAGAGCAAAATAGAGTAGAGCAGAGCATAGTAGAGTAGAGTAGGGCAAAGTAGAGTAGAGTAGAGCTAGTTAGGCTACGCTAAGTTTTGTTAGGTTAGAGAAGAACAGAGTAGAGTAGAGTAGAGTAGAGCAAGGTTAGGCTAAGCTAGATAAGAATAGCCTTTACTTGGCTAGGAAATGCTAGAGTAGAATAAAGTAGAGTAGAGTAGAGTAGAGTATGGTATAATATAGAATAGTTTAGTAGACTAGAGTAAAAGTAAAGTAAAGCTAGGTTAGGCTAGGCTAAGCTTGAGTAGAGCTTCATTAGGTAGGGTTAGGATAGGTTAAACAAGACTAAAGTAAAGTAGGGTAGAGTAAGGTAGGGTAAACCAGAGTAGAGCAAAGCAGAGTAGAGTATAATAGAGTAGAGTAAAATAGAGTAGAGTAGAGTAAAGTAGAATAGAGTAGAGTATATTAAAGAAGAGTAGAGCAGAGTAGAGCAGAGAAGAGTAGAGCTAGGTTAGGCTAGGCTATGCTAGGCTAGAGTAGAGATAGGTTAGGCAAGAATAGCCTTGGCTAGGCTAGGCTAGGCCAAAGTAGAATAAAGCAGAGTAGAGTAGAGTAGGGTATAGTATAGAATAGTTGAGTAGAATAGAGTAGAGGTATGTTAATCTAGGTTAAGTTGGGCTAGGCTAGGCCAAGCAAGGTTAGGCTAGCTAATGTTAGAGTAGAATAGAGTAGAGTGGAGCATAGTATAGTGTGGTAGAGTATAATAGAATAGAGTAGAGCAGAGTAGAGTAGAGTAAGGCTAGGTTAGGCTAGGCTAAGCTAAGTTAGAAACGACTAGAGTAGAGTAGAGTAGAGTATAGTTGAGTTGAGCTAGGTTAGGTTAAACAAGGCTAGGATAGAGTAGAGTAGAATAGAGTATTGTAGAGTAAAGTAGAATAGAGCTAGGTTAGGTTAGGTTAGGCTAGGCTATGTTAGAGTAGAGAAGAGTAGAGTATATTAGCATAAAGTAGAGTAAGGAAAAGAAGAGTAGAGCAGAGCTAAGATAAGATAGAGTAGGCTAGGCTAGAGTAGAGTGGGGTAGAGTAGAGTAGGGATAGGTTAGGCTATATTAGGATTAGGTAGGCTTGGCTAGGCTAGAGTAGTGTAAAGTAGAGTAGACTATAGTAGAGTAATGCTAGATCAGGCTATGTTAGGCAAGGCTAGAGTAGAGTAGAGTATCGTAGAGTAGAATATAGTAGAGTAGAGTAGAGCAAAGTAGAGAAGAGTATAGTAACGTGGAGAGTATAGTAGAGTAGAATAGAGGAGAGGAAAGGAGAGGATACAAGAGGAAAGGAGAATAAAGGAGAGGAGAAGAGAGAAGAGTAGAGTAGAGCCAAGCAGAGTATAGCATAGTAGAGCAAACCAGAGCAAAGTAGAGAAAAGTATAGTAGAGTAATGGAGAGTAGAGCAGAGTAGAGAAAAATAGATCATTATAGAGTAGAGTAGAGCCTTACTAGGTTAAGCTAGGCTAGGCAAGAATAGAGTATAACAGAGTAGAGTAAAGTATAGTAAAGTAAAGCAGAGCTAGGTTAGCCTAGGCTAGGCTAGGGTATAGTAGTGTATAGTAAGAGTAGACTAAAATGGAGTAGAGTAGAGTATAATATAGTAGAGTAGAGTAGAGTAGACTTTGGTTTAGTTAGACTTGGCTAGGCAAGGCTATGTTAAACTTAAGTGGAGTAGAGAAGAGTAGAATAGCATAGAGAAGAGAAGATAGAGTAGAGTTCTATTAGGCTAGGTCTGTCTAGGCTAAGCTAGGTTAGAGTAGAGTAGAGTAGAGCAGAGCAGAGCTGTGTTGAGTAGAGAAGAAGAGAGAAGAGCAGAGTAAAGCAATGCATAATAGAACTTGGTTAGTTTAAGCTATTCAAGGCTAGTATAGGCTAGGCTAGGTTAGAGTAGAGTAAAATATAGTAGAGTAGAGTAGAGCTAGAATAGGCTAGGCTAGGTTAAGCTAGGCTACACTAGGCTAGAGTACAACAAAGTAGAGTATAATAGAGTAGAGTAGAGTAGAGTAGAGTAGAGCAGAGAAGAGTAGAGTCGAGTAGAGTAGAGCAGAGTAGAGTTAACTTAGGATTGGCTAGGCTAGCCTAGGCAAGGTTAGGCTAGGCAAGGCTAGGCTTGGTAAGAGTAGAGTAAAGTAGAGTCGAATAGAGTAGAGTAGAGGTAGGAGTATAGAGTTAGGTTATGTTAAGTAAAGCTAGGCTAGGTTATGGTAGGTTAGGTTTTGCTAAGCTTGAGTAGAGTAGAGTTGGGCTAGATTAGGCAAGGCTAAGCAAAGCTAGGCTAGAGTACAATGTAGAGTAGAATAGAGCAAAGTAGGGAAGAGCATAGTGGAGTAGAGTAGAGAAGAGTAGAGTAGAGTAGTGTAGAACAGAGTTTAAAAGAGTAGAGTAGAGCTGAATAGAGTAAAGCTAGGTTAAATTAGGTAAGGTTAGGCTAGGCTAAGCTAGGTAAGGATAGGCTAGTGCAAAGTGGAGCAGAGTAGAGTGACGCTTGGTGAGGCTAGGTTAAGCTAGGTTCGAGTATAGTAGAGTAGCGTAAAGTATAGTATAGTGGAGTAGGGTAAAGTATATTAGAGTAGAGCTAGGCTAGGTTAGGCTAGGTTGGGCTAGGCTGGGGTAGGCTAAGGTAGGCTAGAGTAGAGTAGAGTATAGTAGAGCTAGGTTTGGCTAGGCTTCGCTGGGTTATGCAAGGCTAGAATAGAGTAGAGTTAATTATAGTAGAGTAGAGTAAAGCATAGTAGTCTAGAGTAGAGGAAAGCAGAGTAGAGGAGCAGAGTAGAGTAAAGCAAAGAAGAATGGAGTAGAGCAAAGTAATGAAGAGTAAAGTAGTGTAGAGCATAGCGATGCAGAGTAGAGCAACGTAGAGGAGAGCTAGGTTATTCTATGATAGGCTAGGCTAGAGTAGAGTACTGTAGAGTAGAGTACTATAGAGTAAAGAAAAGTAGTGTAGAGTAGACTAGAGTAGAGTAGAGCAAGGTTAGGCTAAGATAAGCTAGGATAAAGTGGAGTAGAGTAGAGTAGAGTGTAGTAGTGTAGAGTAGAGCAAAGCAGAGTAGAGCTAAGTTATTCTATGATAAGCTAGGTTAGGTGAGGCTAGCTTAGGATAGGCTAGGTTAGGGTAGAGTAGAGTATAGTAGTGTAGAGTTGAGTAGAGCTAGATTAGGTAGGGCTAGGCTTAGTTAGGCTAGAGTAGAGTAGAGTACAATAGAGTAGAGTAGAGTAGAGTAGAAAAGAGTATTGTAGAGTAGAGTAGAGTAGAGTAGAGGAGAGGAGAGGAGAGGTGAGGAGAGGAGAGGAGAGAAGAGTATAACCGAGCAGAGCATCGCAGAGCAGGGTAGAGCAGAGTAGAGAAGAGTAGAGTAGAGCATAGAAGAGTAAAGTAGAATTGAGTAAAGAAGAGAAGACCAGAGTAGAGTAGAGCAGAGCAAACAAGAGTAGACCTGAGTAAAGCAGAGAATAGCATAATGGAGTAGTGGAAAGAAGAGTAGATTAGTAAAAAATAGAGCAAAGTAGAGTTGAGTAGTACAGAGTAGAGCAAAGAAACGCTAAGCTAAGCTAGGGTAGAGTAGAGTATGATAGAACAGAGCATAGTAGAGTAGAACAAAGCTAAGTTAAGCGTGGCTAGGCTATGCTTGTCTAGAGTATAGTAGAATAGAGTATAGGAGAGTAAAGTGGAGTAGAGCTAGGTTAGGCTGGGCTAAGCTAGAGTAGAGTAGAGTATATCAGAGTAGAGTAGAGTAAAGTGGAGTAGAGCTAGGTTTGGCTAGGTTGGGCTAGGCTTAGCAAGGGAAGAATGAGCTAGGCTAGGCTATTTTAGAGTAGAGTAAGGTAGAGTAAAATAGAGTAGGGCAAGGTTAGGCTAGGCCATACAAGGCTAAACTAGGCTAAAGTAGATTAGAGGAGAGTATAGTAGAGTAGAGTATTATTTAGTACAGCAAAGTAGAGCTGAGCATAATAGAGTAGAGCATAACATAGTAGAGCAGAGTAGAGTAGTGTAGAGCAATGCTGAGTTGAGTTGAGCAGAGTAAGGTTAGGTGAAGCAAGGCTAGGCTAGCCTAAGCTATGCTAGAGTATAGTAGAGTAGAGTAGAGGAGAGTAGAGCTAGGTTAGGCAAGTCTAGCCTAGGCTTGGTTAGATTAGAGTAGAGTAAAGTAGAGTAGAGTTAGGTAAGGTTAGGCTAAGCTTAGCTAGGCTTGGTTAGTCTAGGCTAAAGTAGAGTAGAGTAGAGTAGAGGTCTTTTAAGTTAGGCTAGGCTAGGCTAGTCAAGGCTAGAGTAGAGTAGATTTAAGTAGGGTAGAGTAGAGTAGAAAACAACATAACAAAACAGGGCAAAAATAGAAGAGCAGAGCTAAGTTGGGAAGAGCAAATTAGAGTGAGTATAGCAAGCTTAGGCTAAGCTAAGCTATGTTAGAGTAGAGTAGAGAAGAGTACAATAGAATAGAGTAGAGCAGAGTAGAGTATAGTACAGTAAAATAGAGTATGGTATGGTATAGTAGAGTAGATTAGAGTAGAGTAGAGCTCAGTTGAGCAAGGCTATGCTTGGTTAGCCTACGTTAGGCTAGGTTGGAGTCTAGTAGAGTATAGTAGAGGTAGGTTAGGTTATGTTAGAATAGGCCATGCTATAGTATAGTAGAGTAGAGTAGAGTAGAGTAGAGCAAAGTAGAGTAGAGTGTAGTAGAGAAGAGCAAAGTAGAGTAGAGTAGAGTTGATCAGAGTAGAGCAAGGTAGAGCAGAGAAAAACAAAGTAGAGCAGAGTAGCGAAGAGTAGAGTCTTGTTAGGCTAGGCTAGGTTAGAGCAGAGTAGAGTAGAGTAGAGTACAACTTGGCTGGGCTAGACTAGGATAGGTTAAACTAGACTAGACTAGAGTAAAGTAGAGTATAGTAGAGTAGAGTAGAGAAGAGGAGAGCATAACAGAGTTGAGTAAAGTAGAGAAAAGTATAATAGATGAGAGCAAAATAGAGTAGAGCAAAGCAAAGAATACAAAAGCAAGGTTAGGTTTAGCTATACTAAGCTAGGCTAGGTTAGGCTGGGTTAGAGTTGAATAGAGTAGAGTAAAGTAGAGAAGAGTAGTGTAAAGTGGAGTAGAATAAAGTATAGTATAGTAGAGCAGGGTAGTGTAGAGTAAAGAAGAGTAAAGCTAGGTTAAGCAAGGCTAGGCTAGGCTATGTTATGCTAGAAAAGGCTATGCTAGAGTAGAGTAGAGTATTGTAAAGCTAGGTTAGGTAAGGCTAGGTTATAGTACAATAGAGTAGAGTAGGTTAGAGTTGAGCAAAACAGAACAAAATAGAGTAGAGCATAGCTAGGCTAGGCTAGGTTATAATAGATTAGAGTATAGTAGAGTAGAGCTAGGTTAGTCTATGGTAGGTTAGGTTAAGTTAGAGTAGAGTAGAGCATTATAGGGTAGAGCAGAGCTAATTAAGTTAGGCTCTGCTAGGCGAAACAATGATATGCTAGGCTAAGCAAGGCTTGGCTAAGCTAAGGTAGAGTAGAGTATAATAGAGTTGAGTAGAGCTAGATTATGCTAGGCTTGGCTAGAGTATAATAGAGGAGAGTGGAGTATAACAGAGTAGAATAAAGTAGAGCATGGTTGAGTAAAATAGAGTAAAGTAGAGTAACAGAGTAGAGTAGAGTAGAGTAGAGTAAAGCAGAGCAAGGTTGAGCTGAGAAGAGTAGAGTAGAACATAGTAGAGCAAAGTAGAGCAAAGCAGAGAAGAATTGAGTAGAGCAGAGCTAAGTTAGGCTAGGCTAAGCTAGAGTGGAGTAGAATAGAGCTAGGTTAGGTAAGGTTAGAGTAGAGTAGAGTAGAATAGAGCGAGGTTAGGTTAGTCTACTTTATGCTAGGTTAGGCTAAGCAAGGTTGGGTTGGGTGAGGCTAGAATATAGTGGAGTAGAGTAGAGTAGAGTATAATAGAGTAAAGTAGAGTGTGGTTAGGCTAAGATAGGCTAGAGTATAATAGAGAAGATTAGAGTAGAGTAGAGTAGTATAGTGCAAAGCAAAGTATAGTAGAGCAAAGTAGAGTAGAGCAATGTAAAGCAGAGTAAAATTGAGTAGTATAGAGTAGAGTAGAGCTAGGTTAGGCGAGGCAAGGCTAAGTTAAGTTAGAATATAGTAGACTAGAGTAGAGTTTAGTGGAGTAGAGTAGAGTAGAATATAATAGAGTTAAGTGGAGCAAGGTTAGGCTAGGATAGAGTTGAGTAGAGTAGACTATCGTACAATAGACACGAGTACAATAGAGTAGAGTACAGTAGATCTAGGTTAGGCTAGGAGAGGCTAGACTATGCTAGGTAAGGCTAGAGTTGAGTAGAGTATAGTAGAGTAGCATAGAGTAGAGCTAGGTTAAGCTAGGCTAGGCTAGAGTAAAGTAAAGTAGAGTAGAACAGAGCAAAATAGAGCAGAGGAGAGTAGAGTAGAGAAGAGTAGAGTAAAGCAGAGTAGAGAAGTATAGAGTAGAATAGAGTAGAGAAGAGGGGAGTTGGGTTAGGCATCGTTATGTTAGGTTATGTTAGGCAAGGCTAAGCTAGAGCAGAATAAGGTATAGTCAGGCAAAGCTAGGTTAAGCTAGGGTAGGCTTGGTTGGGATAGAGCAGTGTAGACTTAAGTATAATAGAAAAGAGTAGAGTAGAGAAGAGTAGAATAGAGTTGAGTATAATAGATTTGAGTAATATAGAGTATAGTATAGAAGATTAGAGTAGCATAGAGCTTGGTGAGGTTAGGGTAAGCTTGGCTATAGTAGAGTAGAATAAAGTAAAGTAGAGTAGGACAGAGCATAATAGAGTAGAGTAGAGTAGAGTAGAACAGAGTAGAGTAGAGCAGAATAGAGTATATCAGAATAGAGTAGAGCAAAGAGTATAGTAAAGCATTGTAGAGTAGAGTTGGGTTAGGCTAGGCATCAGTAAGCTAGAGTATAATAGAGTGGAGTACAACTAATTTTGGTGAGGTGAGGTAGGGCTTGGTTAAAGTAGAGAAGAGTAGAGTAGAGTTGAGTAGAGTGGAGAGTTATGTTAGCCTAAGCTAAGCTAGATTAGGATTGAGTGGTGTAGAGTAGAGTAGAATAGAGCAGAATAGAATAGAATAGAATAGAATAGAATAGAATAGAATAGAGTAGAGTAGAGTATAGTATAGTATAGTAGAATAGAGTTGGGTTAGCCTAGGCTAGGCTAGGTAAGGCCATGTTAGGCTAGGGTAGGCTAGGTTGGAATAGAGTAGAATACAAAAGAATAAAGTAAATAGAGTAGAGTAGAGCTAAGTTAATTTATATGAGGTAAGAGTACAGTAGAGTAGAGTAGAGAAGAGCAGGGCCAAGAAAAGTTTAGAAGGGAAGAGCAGTGTATTGCAGAGCAAAGCAATGCAAAGCATAGCTTAGTAGAGTTAGGTTAGGCTAAGCTAGGCTAGACTTGGCAAGGCAAGGTTAGGCTAGGTTAAGCTAGGCAAGGGTTGAGTATAGGAGAGTAGAGCTAAGTTTAGTTATGTTAGGCTAGGTTAGAGTAGAGTAGAGTAGGTTAGGCTAGGCTAAGGTAGGTTAGGCTAGGCTAATAGAGTAGAGTAGAGTAGAGCTTGGTTAGGCTAAGCTAGGCTTGGCTTGAGTAGAGTATAATAGAGCATAGTAGAGTAGAGCAGAGCAAAGCACAGAATAGTAGAATAGAGTAGAACAGAGCACAGTAGAGAAAACCCAAGCATAATAAAGCTGACCAGACTTGAGCTTGGTTAGACTAAGCATGGTAGGTTAGGCTTGGTTAGAGTAGAGTAAAGTAAAGTAAAACAGAGCAGAGTAGAGAGTAAGATAATAGAACAAAGCAAAGAAAAGTAAAGTAGAGTAGAGCAGACTAGAGTAGGGTAGAACAGAGTTAGTTAGGGTGGCTAGGCTAGAGTAAAGTAAAGAAAAGTTGAGTAAAGTAAAGTAGAGCTATGTTATGCTAGGCTAGGTTAGACTAGAGGAGTGATGAGTTGAGTTGAGTAGATTTGTGTAGAATAGAGTACATTAGAGTAGAGGAGTTCAGAGCAGAATAGAGTAGAATAGAGTTGAGTAGAGTAAGAAAATCATAGTAGAGTGGAGCAGAGTATAGTAGAGATGAGTTGAGTCGAGTAGAGCTTAGTTAGGCTAGGCTAGGTTAGGCTTAGCCTGGTTAGAGTAGAGTAGAGTTGAGTTGAATAGAGTAGAGTAGAGTAGAGTAGAGCTAGGTTATGCTAGTATAGGCTAGGCTAAATGAGAGTATAGTAGAGTAGAGTCGAGTAGAGTACAATAGAGCTAGGTTCGGCTCGGCAAGGCTACATTATAGTAGAGCAGATGAGAGTAGAGAATAGTAGAGAAAAGTAGAGCATAAAAGAGCATAGCAAGCAACATAGAGAAAAGTGTAGCAGAGCAGAGTAGAGTAGCAATGAGTAAAGTAGAGCAGAGTATATCATGACAGAATAAAGCAAAGTAGACTATAGTAGAGTTAAGAGCTGCTCCTCCCTGCACCACTCTACTTCGCTTTACTCAACTCTACTCAAGCCTAGCCTAACCTAACCTAGCTCTACTCAACTCAACTTTACTATACTCTACTCAACTTTAGCCAGCCTAACCTAGCCTAGCCTTGCCAAGCCTAACCTATTCTAGCCAAACCTAGCTCTGCTATGCTCTGCTCTACTCTTCTCTACAATGCTCTACTATGCTCTCTACTTTGCTCTACTTTGCTCTGCTCTTCTCTACTCTACTCTACATTAGCCAAGCCTAGCAAAGCCTAACCTAACCTAACCTAACTCTACTTTACTGTTCTCTACTCTACTCTACTCTACCCTTGCTTAGCCTAACCTAGCCTAGTCTAACTTATCTCTACTCTACTCCACTCTACTCTACTATACTCTACTCTACCAGACTCTACTTTACTCTAATGTACTCTAATCTACTCCACTCTACTCTAACATAGCCCAATCTTGCCTAGCTTAGCTTAACCTAGCTCTACTCTACTCTGCTTTACCATACTCTTCTCTGCTCTATTTTGCTCTACTTTGCTCTATGCTACTATTCCTAGCTCTGTTGTACTCTTCTTTGCTCTACTCTACTCTGCTTTACTCTACCTTAGTCTACTCTTGCTTAGCCTAGCCTAGTCAAATCGAGCTATTCTTCACTCTACTTTACTCTGCTCTTCTCTAACCTAGCTGAGCCTAGCTTATGCTAGCAAAGCCTATCCTAGCTTTGCTCTACTCCACTCCACTCTACTCTACTCTACTCTACCTTACACTACTCTACTCTACTCTACTCTACTCTGACCTAGCCTAACCTAGCTCTACTCTACACTAAAGTACTCTAATATACTATACTATACTCTACTCTACTCTATTTTAGGCTAACCTTGCATAGCCTAGAATAGGCTAACTAGCTCTACTCTACTCTATTCTACTCCACTCTAGCCTAGCATGGCCTAGCATAACCTTGCTTTACCTAGCCTATTTGAGCACAGCCTAACCTAACTAAGATCAGCTCTTCACCATGCTGCTCTACTCTACTCTATTCTAACCAACTCTACTCTATTCTACTATATTCTTGTCTTGCCTAACTTAACCTAGCTCTACTCTACTCTACTCTAGCATAGCTTAAACTAGCCTAACCTAGCTCTTCTCCACTAAACTCTACCCTACTTTAACTTAACTTAGCCTAAAATAGCCTAACTTAGCTCTACTAATTTCTACTCAACTCAAGCATAGCATGGCCTATCCTTGCCTAGCTTTACCTAACCTATCCTAACTTTGCTCAGCTCTGCTTTATACTACTGTATCCTACTCTACTCTGCTATATTGTACTATAGCCTTGCTTAGCCTAACTTAGTTGCACTTACTCTATTCTACCTAGCTCAAGTTTAGTCTAGCCTACCTAACTTAGCTCTACTCTACTCTACTCTACTCTAACTAGCCTAACCTAACCTAACCTAGCTCTACTCTACTATACTCTACTCTACTCAAGCCTAGCCTAGCTAACCTAACCTAACCTATTATAGCCTTGCCTAGCCTAACCTCACTCTACTATGCTCTACTCTGCTCTACACTACTCTATTATACTTTTCTCTATTATTTTTTCCTTTACTCTTCTCTACATTGCTCTGCTCTACCCTACACTACTTTGCTCAGATCTACTCTAGTATCCTCTACTATACTGTACTTGACTCTACTCTACTCCTACTTAGCCTAGGCTAGCCTAACCCAACCTAGCTCTACTCTACTCTACTCTAGCCTAGCCTTGTGTTACTTAGCTTAACATAGCTCTACTCCACTCTACTATACTCTACTCTGGTCTACTCTAGTCTACTCTGCTCTTCTCTTCTCTTCTTGGCTCTACTCTGCTCTACTATTGTTTGCTCTACCCTACTCTACTCTACTCTACTCAACTAAAGCCTTGCCTACCCTAACTAAACCTAGTTCTACTCTAGTTTTCTCCACTCCAGTCTACTCTACTCTACTCTAATCCAGCTTGGCCTGACCTAGCCTAGCTTAACAAAGCTCTACTCTATTATACTTTATAATGCTTTTTTATACTTTACTATACTTTACTCTAAGTTGCTCTACACTACTCTACTCTACTCTATACTACTATACTTTACTCTAACCTAGCCTAACCTTGCCTAGCCTTGCATAGCTTAGCCTAACCAAGTTCTACTATGCTCTGCTCTACTCTACTCTACTCAAAACTGCTATGCTCTACTCTGCTCTGCTCCTCTCTACTCTGTACTACTCTACTCAGCTCTACTCTTCCCTACTCTACTCTACTCTACACTTACCTTGCCTAGCCTAATATAACTCCGCTCCACTCTACTCTTCTCTGCTCTACTCTACTTTACTCTATTCTAGACAAGATTAACCTATCCTACCCTAGCCTAGCATAGCTTAGCATAGCCTAGCTTAGCCTAACCTAATTGAGCCAAAATTAACTCTATTCTACTCTACTCTATTCTATTATGCTATAATCTACTCTACTCAACTCCAACCCAGCCTAGCCTATCCTATCCTAGCTTTGCTCAGCTCTATGCTACTCTAGCCTCGCTTTGCATAGCCTAACCAAACTCTACCCTACTATGCTCTATTCTGCTCTGCTCTACTCTGCTCTGCTCTACTCCACTCTATTATTCTCTCTTCTTCTCTATTATGCTCTTCTCTACTCTACTTTGCTCTACTCTACTCTATTTTCCCCTACTATGCTCAGCTCTACTCTACATTGCTCTACTATACTCTCCTCTACTCTACTCTACTCTACTCTCCTCCACCTTACTCTACTCTAACCTACTTTACCCTTACTTAACCTAGCCTAGTCTAACCAAGCTCTACTCTACTCTACTTTACTTTACTCTACTCAAATCTACTCTTACCTAGCCCAGCCTAACTTAGCTCTTTTTTGTAGTGCTCTTCTCTACTCTACTCTGCTCCACTACACTCTACTCTACTCTACTTTTCTCTTCTCTCCTCTCCTCTACTCTGCTCCACTCTACGCTAGGCTAACCTAGCCTAACTTACAGTAGCTCTACTCTACTCTACTCTACACTGCTTGACTCTAGCCTAGCCTATCCTTACAGAGCCTAGCCTAACCTAACCTTGCCAAGCCTAACCTAACCCTACTCTGATCTACTCTGCTCTACTCTTCTATGCTCTACCTTGCTCTACTCTACTCTATTTTACTCTACTTTAGCAAAGTCTAGCCTAACCTAACATAGTTCCTACTCTACTATACTCTATTCTTGCCTAGTCTAACCTAGCCTAGCCTAACAAGGTCTACTCTACTCTAGTTTACTCTATATATTCTACTCTACTCCACTCTATTCTAGCCTAGCTTAACCTAACCTATTTCTACTCCACTTTACTCTACTCGACATGGTTCTACTCTACACTACTCTACTCTGCTATACTCTACTCTAACCTAACCTAGCCTAGCCAAACCTAGCTTTACTATATTCTACTCTACTCTACTCTACTCTACTTTAGGCTAGCATAGCCTAACTTAGCTTTAATCAACGCTTCTCTGCTCTTCTTTGCTCTAGTCTACTCTACTCTACTCTGCTCTACTTTGCTCCATTTGCTCCATTCTACTCTACTATGCAATGTTCTACTCTACTATGCTTTGCTTTGCTTTACACTACTCAACTCTACTGTACTCTACTTCAGCCAAGCCTAGCCTAACCTAACCTAGCTCTATTATACTATATTCTTCTATACTCTATTCCATTATACTCTAATCTAGCCTAATCTAAAATAGCCTTGCCTCACCTAGCACCACCAAGCCTAGATTAACCTTGTACTACTCTACTCTACTATATTATAAAAAACTCTACTCTACTCTACTCAACTCAACTCTAATATACTCCACTCTACTCTATTCTACTCTACTATAACCTAGCCTAGCCTAGAATAGCTTAGCCTAACCTAACTCTGCTCTATTCTACTTTGCTCTACTCAGCTTTACTCTACTCTGCTCTGCTCTATTCTACTCTACTCTACTCCACTATACTCTACTCTACTTTGCCCTTCTATGCTCCACACTGCTTTGCTATTCTCCACTCTACTCAACTCTACTTTACTATGCTCTTGCCTAGCCTAACTCTACTCTACTCGACTCTAGTCTATTTTGCTCTACTCTATACTACCCTACTCTACTTTACTCTACACTGCTCTACTCTACTCTACTCAACTCAACTCTAGCCTAGCCTAGTCTAACTTAGCCTAGCCTAACCTTACTCAACTATACTATACTATACTCTACTCTACTCTACACTACTCTACTCTACTCTACCCTAGCCTAGCCTAACCTATCTCTACTCTAATCTACTTTACTCAACTTTACTCTACTCTACTCTATTCTTCTCAACTCTAGTCTACTCTAGCCAAGCCTAACTTAGCTCTATTTTACTCTACCCTACTTTTCTCTACTCAACTTAACTCTACTCTGCTCTACTCTTCTCTACTTTTCTCTATTCTCCTTTACCCTGCTCTACTCCAAATAAGCCTACCCTAGCTTAGTCAAGCTTACCTTAACCTAGCTTAGTCTAACCTAGCTTTGCTTTAATCTGTTATGCTCTGCTCTGCTTTTTATTACCCTACTCTACTATGCTCCACTCTGATATGCTCTTTTATGCTCTGCTTTATTCTACTCTACTCTGATCTACTCTGCCCTACTATGTGCTATTCTGCTTTACTCTTCTCTACTCTACTTCCCTCTACTCTACTCTGCTTTACTCTACTCTACTCTACTATAATCTAGCTTAGTCTCACCTAGCTTAGCCTGGCCTAGCCAAACATAGCATAGCTCTGCTTTGTTTTACTCTACTCTACGTGACTCTACTTTGCTCTGCTCTACTTTGCTTTGCTCTCCTCTACTCTCCTCTACTCTGCTCTACTCTACTCTTCTATACCCTACTCCACTCAACTCTAATCTAACATAACCTAGCCTAACCTAACCTATCCTAGCCTACCCTAGCCTAGGCAAGCCTAACTTAGCTATGCTACGCTCTACGTTACTCTACTCTACTTGGCTCTACTTATCTTTTCTCTGCTCTACTCTACTCTACTTTACTCTACTTCACTCTACTCTACTCTAGCCTTGCTTATTTTAGCCTAACTCTACTCTACTCAAGCCTACCTTAGCCTAGCCTAACTTACCCCAACTTAACCTAGCTCTACTAAACTCTACTCTACTCTATTCTACTTTACTTTACTCTACTTTACTCTACTCTACTATACTCTACTCTTTTTTACTCTACCCTACTTTAACCTAGCCTAGCCAAGACTAGCCTAACCTAGCTCTACTCTACTCTACTTTGGTGTACTCTACTTTACTTTACTCTACTCTACTCTAGCCAAGCCTACCCTTGCCTGGCCTAACATAACCTAGCCTAACCTACCTCTACTCTACTCTGCTCTACTCAACTCTTCACTACTCTATGCTGCTCTAACTTTTTATTCTCTACTCTATTCTACTCTGTTCTGATCTTCTCTGTTATACTTTGCTCTACTTTAGATAGTTCTACTCTACTCTGCTCTACTGTACTCTACTCTATGCTTCTTTGCAATGCTCTGCTCTACTCAGCTATGCTATACTCTACTCTAATCTATTTTGCTCTACTCTGCTCTACTCTGCTCTACTTTACACTAGCCTGGCTTAGCCTAGCCTTACCTAACCTAGTTAAACCTAGCTCTACTCTACTCTACTCTACTTTACCTTACTCTGTTACTCTACTCTAGGCTAGCCTAACCTTACCTAGCTTAACCTAACCTAACATAGCTTAGCTCTACTATACTCTACTCTAGCCTAACTTAGTCTAGCCTAACCTAGCTTTATTCTATTCTCTCTACTTTACTCTGCTCTGCCCTACTCTACTCTGCTTTACTCAGCTCTACTCTCCTCTACTTTACTTTACTACACTCTGCTCTACTCTACTCTACTCAATCCTACTTTAACCTTGTCCAGCAAGCTTAGCATAATCAAGCTCTACTCTACTACTCTAACCTAGCCTAGCATAGCTTTTCTTAACTTAGCTCTTCTTTGCTCTTTCTTACTCTACTCTACTCTGCTCTTCTCTTCTCTTCTCTACTCTATTCTACTCTATTATACTCTACTCCAGCAAGGCCTACTTAGCCTAACTAACTTAGCTCTACTTAACACTACTCAACTTGACTCTACCCTATCTTAACCTAGCTTTGCCTTACCTAGCCTACCTTAGCCAAGCCTTACCTAGCCCATTTTAGCCTATCCTAACCTAGCTTTACTTTACTCTGCTATACTTAATTCCACTCTACTATACTACACTATAACTTAGCTAGCCTAACCTAACCTAACTAGCTCTATTCTACTCTACTCTGCTCTACTCTAGCCTAGCCCATCCTAACCTAGCTTAGCCTAGCCTAGCTCAACCTAACCTTAATCTATTCTACTCTACTATGCTCTACTCTGATCTGCTTTGCTCTTTTTTGCTCTGTTCTACTTTACCTCACTCTACTCTATTCTATTATGCTCTTCTCTATTATACTCTACTCTACTTTACTCTACTTATCTTTATTCTACTATATCCTACTCTACTTTATCCTAGCCTAGCTTAACCTAACTTAGATCTACTCTACTTTATTCTACTCTACTCTACTCAACTCTAACTAAGCTTAACCAAGCCTAACCTACCCTAGCTTAACTTAGCTCCACTCTACTCTGCTCCACTCTACTATACTCTAAACTAGCTTACCCTAGCCTAGTCTAGCTTAACCTAACATAGCACTACTATGCTTTTCTCTTCTCTTCTCCACTCCTCTCTACTCTTTTCAACTCTACTCTACTTTGCTCATCTCTACTTTGCACAGCTTTGGTCTGCCCTACTCTACTCAACTCGACTCTACTCTTGCCCAAGCCTTACCTAGCTTAACCTAGCTGAGCTATACTCTACTTTACTTTATACTACTCTAGCTTAACCTAGCATAGCCAATCTTAGCCTAGCCTAACATAGCCTAGCATAGCCTAACCAAGCTCTACTCTATTCTACTCTACCCTACTCTACTCTAGCCTACCCTAGCCTAGCCAAGACAAACCAAGCTCTACTATATTGTACTCCACTATAATGTAGCCTAGCCTAACATAGCTCTACTCTAATATTCTTTGCTCTATGCTGCTATGTTATTCTTTACACTGCTTTCTTCTTCTAGCATAGCCTAGCCCAGCATAACTAGCTCTACTCTACTCTTCTCTTCACTACTTTGCTTTGCTATGCTCTACTCTACTCAGCTCTACTTTTCTTTATTTAACTCTACTTTACTCTACTCTACTCTATTGTACTCTACTCAACTTTAGCCTAGCCTAGCCTAGCTTAACCTAACCAAACCTAGCTCTACTCTACTCTACTTTTGCTTGCCCAACCTAGCCTAGCCTAACCTAACTTTATTCTGCTCTACTATACTCTACTCTTCTCTACTCTTCTCTACTCTACTCAATTCTAATCTACTTTGCTAAACTTTACTCTACTATACTCTACTCTACTCTGCTCTACTTTACTCTACTATACTCTAATCTTTAATACTTTACTCTACCCTTTTCTACTCTACTCTACTCTATTCTACTAAATTCTACTGTACTTTACTCTACAACACTCTAGTCCACTCAACTTTATTCTACTCTACTCTGCACTACTCTTCTTTACTATACTCAACTCAACTCTACTCTACTATACTATACTCTATTGTACTCCACTCTACTATAACCTACTCTACTCTACTATACTCTTCTCTACTCTACTCTATCATAGCCAAGGCTAGCCTAACATGATCTATCCTTGCTCTACTCTGCTCTGTATAGCTATGCTATGCTTTGCTCTACTCTACTTTGCTCTGCTCTGCTCTCCTCTACTTTACTTTACTCTGCTCTTTCCTACCTTCCTCTACTTTACTCTACTTTACACTACTCTTCTCTATTCTACTCTACTCTAATCTATTTTATTATACTCTTCTCTACTCTACTCTACTCTAATTAGCCTAGCCTAACTTAGCCTAACCTTGCTCTACTACACTCTGCTATGCTCTACTATACTCTACTCTACTCTTTTCTACTCTACTATGCTATACTTTTCTCTACTATCTTTGCTCTACTCTGCTCTACTCTACTCTGCTTTGTTCTACTCTACTGTACTCTACTCTACTCTAGCCTAGCCTAACCTTGTCGTACTCTACTTAACTTTATGCTACTATAGCCTATCCTTGACTAGACTAACCTAGCTCAACTCTACTCTACTCTGCTCTATTATGCTCCACTCTACTCTGCTCTGCTCTGTTCTACTTCTCTCTGCTTTGCTATTCTCTTCTCTACTCTACTTTACTCTAGCCTAGTTTAGCTTATGTTAGCCAGCTTAGCCTAACATTCTCCACTGAAATCTACTCTACTCTACTCTATTCTACTCTACATTACTATACTTTAGCCTCCCCTAACCTAGCTTAACCTTGCTCTATTTTACTCTACTCTTCTTAAATCTGCTCTACTATACTCTACTCTATTATTATTTTCTCTAACTTAGCCTAGCCCAACCTAGGCTAGCCAAACCTAGCTCTACTCTTATCTACTCTACCCTTCTCTACTCAACTTTAATCAATTCTACTCAAGCATAGCAAAGTTTAGCCTAGCCTATCCTAGCCTAACCTAGCTCTGCTCTGCTCTAGTCTGCACTACTATTGTCGACTCAACTCTACTCTACTCTGTCCTACTATACTCTTTCTTAGCCTAGCCTAACCTAGCTCTCCTCTTCTCTAGTCTAAAATACTATACTCCAACATAAGCTCGCCAACCCTAGCCTAACCTAGCTCTATTCTGCTCTACTTGACTCTACCCTAGCCTATCCTAGCCTAACCTAACCTAGCTCTACTCTACTTTAATCTACTCTATTCTATTCTACTCTACTCTTCTTTACTCCACTCTACACCACTTTACTCTAACCCAGCATAGCCTAGCCTGGCCTAATCTAGCTCTACTCTACTTTACTCTACTCAACACTACTTAACTCTACCCTAACCTTGCTCTACTCTACTCTACTCTTCTCTGCTCTACCCTACTCAAACCTAGCCTTACCTAACCTAGCTCTACTCTGCACAACTCTACTATACTTTAATCTCCTCTACTCTACTCTACTCTACTCTAACCTAGCCTAGCCTAACCTAACCTAACGTAGCTCTACTCAACTCTATTCTAGCCTTCAATACCCTAGCTCTACTCTACTCTTCTATGCTCTACTCTACCCTACACTACTCTACTTCCTCTACTCTGTTCTACTCTACTCTACTCTCTTTAGCTCTCTACTACTCTACTCTACTCTACTCTTCTCTACTCTAGCCTAGTTTAGCCTAACCTAGCCTAGTCTATCCTAACCTTGCGCTACTCTGCTTTACTCTACTTGATTCTAGCCTAGTCTAACCTAGCCTTGTCAAGCCTTGCCTAACTTAGCCTAACCTAGCTCTACTCTGCTAAGCTCAGCTTTACAATACTCTAATTTATTTTGCTCAACTCTACTCTTCTCTACTCTACTCTACTTTACTCTACTAAAGCAAAGCCTAGCCCAGCCTGGCCTAGCATAGCTTATCCTAGCCTAGCCTAACCTAACCTAACTTAGCTCTATTACACTACACTCTACTCTACTCCAGCCTAGCCTAGCTTAGCCTAAATTAGCTCTACTCTACTCTACCATACTCTACTCTACTATAATTTACTCTAATTTACTCTAACCTAGCATAGCTTAGCCTAACCTAGCTCAACTCAGCTCAACTCTGCCCTGCTTTAGCTCTACACTACTCTACTCTCTACACTGCTCCACTTTACTCCACTCTACTCTTCTCTACTCTGTGCTACTCTGCTATACTCTACTCTAATGTATCCTTTCTTAGCCTAACCTAGCCTAATAAAGCTCTACTCTATTATACTCTACTCTACTCTACTCTACTATTATCCACTCTACTCTGTTATTATCCACTCTACTATAGGCTAGCCTAACCTAGCTCTACATTACTCCACTATACTCAACTCTACTCAACTCTACTCTACACTACTCTACTCTACTCTATTCTACTCTACTCTACTCTACTCTAAGGTACCCTTTCATAGCCTAGCCTAGCCTAACAAAGCTCTACTCTACTATACTCAACTCTACTCTATTCTACTATTCTCAAAACTACTATAGGCTAGCCAAACTTAGCTCTACACTACTCCACTATATTCTACTCTACTGAACTCTATTCTACACTACTCTTCTCTACTCCATTATATTCTACTCTACTTTAACCTAGCATAGCTTAGCCTAACCTAACCCTACTCAACTCTGTTCTCCACCATTTTGCTTTATTCTTCTCTACTCTGTTAACCCCTGCTCTACTCTGCTCTACTCTACTCTCCTATACTCTAACCTAACCTAGCTCTCTACTAAACTCTCTACTATACTCTACTCTAAAATACTCTACCCTAACTAAGCAAAGCCTTGCTAGCCTACCTTATCCTAGCCAAGCCAAACCTAGCTCTACTATACTCTACTCTACTTTACTCTTCTCTAGTCTACTCTACTCTACTATATTCTACTCTACCCTATTCTACTCTACTCTGATGAAGCCTAACCAAGCTATACTCTACTCTACTATACTCTAGCCTACCCTTGCTTAACCTAACCTAGCATGGTCTAGTCTAGCCTCACCTTACTTTTCCCTATTTTACTCTGCTCTACTCCAGTCTACTCTACTTTACACTACTCTACTATGTTTTTCTCTACTTTAATTTACTCAATTGTATACTACTTTGCTCTACTATACTCAACTCTTCTCTGCTCTACTCTACTCTACTCTACTCTACTCTTTTGTGCTCTACCTTTCCTTACTATATTCTTCTCTACTCTACTTTATTCTCCTCCTCTCTACTTTACTCTGCTCTGCTCTACTCTACTCTACTCTACTTTACTCTATTATACTCTACTAAACTTTAGCCTATTTTTTCCTAACCTAACCTAACTTAGCTTTACTGTACTCCACTCTACTCTTCTCTAGTCTAGCCTAGCCTAGTGTAGCCTAGGCTAACCTAGCCCTACTCTACTCTACTTTAGTCTACTCTACTATACTATACTCTACTCTATTCTACTCTACTCTAACCTAGCCTAGACTAATATAGCTTAACATAGCAAGCTTTTTTTCTCTGCTTTACTCTACTCTACTCTGCTCAACTCTGCTCTTCTCTACTCTACTCTACTTTGCTCTACTCTACACTACTCTATTATTCTTTACTCTAAACAAGCCTAGCCTAGAGTAGCTCAGCATAACCGAGTTCCCTACTCAACTCTTCTCTATGCTACTCTACTCTACTCTAGCCTAGCTTAGCCTAGCCAGCCCTAGCCAAGCAAAACCAAACTCTACTCTACTATATTATACTCTAATCTACACTCTATTATACTCTAGCCTAGCCTAGCCTAACCTAACTCAACTCGACTCTACTCTACTCTACTCTTCCCTACACTACTCTACTCTACTCTACTCTGCTCTGCTATACTTTGCACTACTCTACCCTACTCTACTTTGCTCTACTGTACTCTAGCATAGCCTACCATAACTTAGCACTACTCTATTCTATTATACTCTACTCCACTCTAACATAACCTTGCCCAACCATGCCTACTCCTAGCCTACCCTAACCTAGCTCCACTCTACTCTACTATACTCTACTATACTCTACTATACTCCACTCTACTCTACTTTACTCAACTTTACTCTACTATACTTTAATCTACTCTAACTAGCTTATCCAAGCCTAACCTAGCTCTACTCTGCTCTACTCTACTGTACTGTACTCTACTCTTGCCTAACCTATTATAGCTTAGCCTAGCCTAACTTAGCTCTGCTCTTCTCTACTCTACTCTGCTCTACCCTACTCTTCTCTATTTTACTCTATCTTACTCTACTTTGCTCAACTCTACTTTGCTATGCTTTACTTTACTTTTCTCTACTCTGCTCTACTCTACTCTACCCAACTCTACTCTAGTTTAGCCTAACCTGGCCTAACCTAACCTAGTCTTACTCAACTCTACTCTAATCAAGCCTAGCTTAACCTAGCCTAGCCCCACCTAGCCTAGATTAACCTAGCTCAACTCTACTCTAATTTATTATACTATACTATACTCTATGTAACTCTACTCTACTCTCTCTACTCTACTCTAACTTTGCCTAGCCTAGCCTACACTAGCTTAGCCTAACATAGCTCTACACTACTATGCTCTGCTCTACACTTCACTACTCTTTTATGCTCTGCTCTATTCTACTCTACTCTGCTTTATCTTGCTCTTCTCTATTCTACTCTACTCTTTTCTTCTTTACTCTTCTCTACTCTACTCAACACTACTCTACCCTAATCTAGCATAGCCTAGCCTAACTTAGCTCAACTCTACTCTACTCCACTCGACTCTACTCTACTCAACTTGAGCCTAGCCTAAGCTATCCTACTTTGGCCAAGCCTTACCTAGCTCTACTTTACTCAACTCTACTCTACTCTAACCTAGCCTCACTTAGCCTACCTAGCTCAACTCTACTCTAGTCTACCCTAGCCTAGCTTAGCTTAGCAAAGCCGAACCTAGCTCTACTTTTCTCTACTCTACTTTATTCTACTCAACTCTGCTATACTCAACTCTACTCTACTCTACTTTACTCTAACCTAGCCTAGTGTAGCCTAGTCTAACCAAGCTTTTTTATGCTCTGCTCTAGTCTTGCTTAGCCTAGCCTAACCTAGCTCTTTTTACCTCTGCTATGCTCCACTCTGCTCTACTCTATTATACTCTACTCTATTTTATTCTACTCTAGCCTTGCTAATCCTAACTTAGCTCTATGGTACTCTACTCTACTATATTCGACTCTAACCTAACCAACCTAGGCCTTTTCTAGCCTAGCCTGAGAAAGCCTAGCCCAGCCAAGCCTTGCTATATTCTACTCCACCTCATTCTAGACTACTCTACTATAGCCTAGCCAAGCCTAAACTTGCCTCACTCCATTCCACTCTTCTTTACATTATTTTATTTTACTCTAGCCTAGTTAAGGCTAGCAATGCTCTATCCTACTTTATTCTACTCTATAATACTCTACTCTACTCTACTTTACTCTTCTCTACTCTACTATATTATACTCCACTCTACTCTACCCTACCCTACTCTACTCTACTCTACTCATCGTGCCCAACTCTAACCTAGTTAGCTTAGCCCAACCTAACCTATCCCAACAAAACCTAACCTTGCCTAGCTTAGCCTAACCTTACTAAAATCTACTCTACTTCACTATATTTTGTTCTACTCTAGCTTACTTAAGCTTAACCAAGCTTTATACTATTCTACTCTATCTTATTATGTTCTAGCCTTACCTAATCTAGCCTAGCCTAACCTAACCTAACCTGGCCAAGCCTTACCCAGCCTTACTATACTCTACTCTACTCTACTTTACTTTACTGTACTCTAGCTTTTGCTAGCCTAGCCGAGCCTAGCCTACCCTCATCTAACCGAGCATAGCTAAGCCTAACTGAGCCTTTCCTAGCCTAACTTGTCCTAACAAAGCAACACCTAGTCTAGCCTAGCCCTACTCTACCTACTCTACTATGCTATACTCTACTCTACTCTATTCTACTCTACTCCAAACAAGCCTAACCTAGCCCACTCTTCTCTACTCTACACTAACCTAGCCTTGCATTAACTAGCCTAGCCTAGCCTAACTTTGACTACTCTGCTTACTCTGCACTACTGTACTGTACTGTACTCTGCTCTGCTTTTCTCTACTTTATTCTACTCTACTATACTCTATTTTGCTATACTTCATTCTACTCTACTCTACCCTGTCCTATGCTACTCTACTCTACTCAGCTCTTCTCTACTCTACTCTACTCTACTCTACTCTACTTTACTCTAGCCTAGCCTAATCTTACTCTACTCTACTTTACTTTACTCTGCTATGCTCTGCTCTATTTTTCTCAACTCTATTCTACTCTAATCTGCTTCACTCTACTCTACTCGTCTCTACTCCTCTCTACATGCTCTACTCTTCTTTGCTCTACTCTTCTCTACTCTACTCTACTAGAATCTACTTTATTATACTCTATTAAACTCAAACCTAGCCTAACCTAGCTTAACAAAGCCTAACTTATCCCAATTATACTCTATTCTACTCTACTCTACTTTAGCCTAGCCAAACTTAGCCTACCCTAACCAAGCCCTACTCCACTCTACTCTATTATAATATATTATACTCTATTCTATATTACTCTGCTCTACTCTACTGTACTCTAACCAAGACTATCCTAGCCAAACCTAGTATAACTTAGCCTAACATAGCTCTACAATGCTTTGCTCTTCTCACGTTTACTCTGCTTTTCTCTACTCTGCTCTACTCTTCTCTGCTCTTCTCTACACTACTCTATTCTTCCCTATTATAGCTTAGCCTAGCCTAGACTAGCTTAGCCTAACCGAGCTCCTCTATTCTACTCTTCCCTATGACACTCTACTCTACTATACTCTACTCGAATCTTGCATAGCCTAGCCTAACCTAGCTCTACTCTATTATATTATAGTTTACTTTACTCTACTCTCTTTTACTCTACTCTACTCTAACCTAGCCTAACCTAAATCAAATCTTCTCTGCTTTGCTCTACTCTCCTATACCCTTTTGTACTTTTCTCTGCCCTACTCTATTGTAATCAGCTCAACTATGCTACTTTACTCTATTTTGCTCTACTATACTCTAACCCAGCCTAGCCTGACCTAACTTAACTCTATTTTGCTCTACTCTGCTCTACTCTACTCAGCTCTTGCCTAGCCTAGCCAAGCCTAGTATACTCTAACTTAGCCTAGCTTAACCTAGCTCTGCCTTACTCTACTTTATTATGCTCTACTCTACTCTCCTATACTCTATTATATGCTACTTAACTCTAACCTAGCATAGCTCTTAGACTAGCCTTACCTAACCTAGCTCTACTCTACTCTACTCTACTATACTCTACTCTTGCCTAGACTTCCTTAGCATAGCATAGCATAGCCTAGCCTAGTCTAACGTAGCTCTGCTCTTCTCTACTTTGCTCTGCTCTACTCTACTATACTCTGCTCTACTCTACCTTGCTTTACTTTGCTTTAGTTCACGCTGCTTTGTTCTACTATGCACTACTCTTCTCTACTCTACTCTACTCTACTCTACTATACATTAGCCTAGCCTAGCCTAGCATACCCCTACTCTAATCTACTCTACTCTAATCTTCTCTACCAAAGCATAACCTTACCTGGCCAAGCCTAGCCCTACCTAGCCTAGATCAACTTAGCTCTACTCTACTCTACTTTGCTTTATTATACTATACTCTCTTAGACTATACTCATCTCTACTATACTCCACTATACTCTACTCTACTCTAAGTTAGCATAGCCTAGCCTAACCTAACTCTACTCTACTCTGCTCTGCTCTGCTCTACTCTACCCTACCATGCTTTGCTCTTCTATGTTCAACTCTACTCTACTCAACTCTAATCTACTTTGATCTTTTCTACTCATCTCTACTCTGCTCTACTTTACTCTTCTCTACTCTACTCTACTCTAAACCTAGCCTAGCCTAGCCTAATTGAGACCTACTCTACTTTACTCTATTATACTTTAGCCTAGCCTAGCTTACCATAGCTTAGCCAAGCCTAACCTAACCTAGCTCTACCCCTACTCTACGCTCCTCTACTCTACTTTACTCTACCCCTACTTTAGTCTACTTACTCTACTTTAATATTGACCTAGCTCTACTCTACTCTACTCTAGCCTATCCTCACCTACCTGTGCTATACTATACTATGCTTTACTCTACTTTTTACAACTCTACTCAATTCTACCCCACTCTACTCTACTCTACTCTGCTTTGCTTATTCTACTTTACTTTACTCTTCTCTACTCTACTGAATTCTACTCTAGCCTTTCTTAGCATAACTTAACCTTGCTTTATTCTACTCTACTCTAATCTACTCTACTATAGCCTAACACTCTACTCTACTTTACTTTACTCTACCCTACTCTAACCTAGCCTAGCCTACCTAGCTCTAATCTACTCTCGCTTAGCCTTGCTTAGCCTAGCCTAGCCTATCATAACCTAGCTCTACTCTGCTTTACTCTGCCCTGCTCTGCTCTACTCTACTCAACTCAATTATACTTTACTCTAATCTACTTTACTCAACTCCACTCTACTCTACTCTAACCTTGTTTAACCAAGCTTAGCCAAACATTGCTCTACTCTACTCTACTCTTGCCTAGCTTAGCCTAACCTAGCTCTACTCTGCACTATTCTACTCTACTTTATTCTGCTCTACTCTAATCTATTCTACTCTACTTTTCTCTCCTCTTCTCTACTCTACATAGTTTTATTTCACTCTACTCTACTTTACACTACTCTACTCAACTCTAACCTAACCTTAACAACCCTAGCCTAACCTAGCTCTTCTCTACTTTATTGTATTGCACTCTACTCTACTCTACTCAACTCTATTGCACTATACTCTCACTCGACTCGACTCTACTCTACTTTGCTCTGTTCTGCTCTACTTAACTATGCTCTAGTCTACACTGCTCTACTCTTCTCTATGATAACCTCTCTAGTCTACCCTAGCCTAATAAAGCATTCCCAAGCCTAGCTTAGGCTAGGTTATCCTAACTAACCCAGCTCTATTCTACTCTACTATGCTCTGCTTTTATTTTAAGTTCTTTACTATACTCTGCTCTTGTTTGCTTTACTCTACTTTGCTCTATTCAACTTTTCTCTACTCTACTATATGCTATTGCACTCTAGCCTAGCCTATTCTAGCACTTCTGTTTTACTCTATTCTAATCCATTATAGGTTAGCTTAGGCTAGCATAAGCTAACTTAGCTTAACCTAGTTCTAACCTACTCTACCCAACTCTAATTTACTCTACACTACGCTACTCTACTCTAACAAAGCCTAGTTTTGCCTAGCCTACCAAGCTATACTCTACTCTAGTGTAGCCTAGCCTAGCATAGCTAACCTTGCCTAACCTAGCTCTACCCAACTCAAGTCAGCTCTACTCCACTCTACTCTACTTTATTCTACTCTACTCTACTCTACTCTTCTCAACTCTACTCAAATCTACGCTATCCTACCTTAGCCTAACCAAGCTCTACTCTACTCTAGCCTAGCCCAACTTAGCCTAGCCTAACCTAGCATTATTTATCTCTGCTCTGTTATACTCTACTTTGCTCTGCTCTACTCTGCTCTTCTCTACATTAATCTTCTCTACTACACTCTACTCTTCTATGCTCTGCTATGTTCAACTCTACTATACTCTATCCTACTCTACTCTAATATACTCTACTCTACTCTAGCTTAGCACATCCTAGCCTAGCCTAATCAAGCTTTACTCTACTCTACTCTACTCTACTAAACTTTACTCTTGCCTAGCCTAGTCTAACCTAGCTCTACTCTACTCTACTATACTCTACTCTACTCCACTTTACTCTACTCTAACATAACCTAGCTCTTCTCTATTCTATTTTAGCCAAGCTGACGTAACCTAGCCTAACATAGCTTAACCTAGCTATGCTCTGCTCTACTTTTCTTTACTCTACTCTACTCTACTCCACTCTATTCCACTTTGCTCTGCTCTACTCCACTTTGCTCTGCTTTACTCTACTCTACTCTAACATACCCTACTCGAATCAAGCTGAGCATAAACAAGTTTAGCCTAACCTAATCTAACCTCACCTAGCTTAGCTGAATCTCAAAAACAAGTTTAGCCTAACCTAATCTAACCTCACCTAGCTTAGCTGAATCTTACTCTACTTTACTCTACTCTACTTTATTTTATTCTAATCTAGCCTAGATAAGCCTAACATAGCCCTATGCGGCTCTACTCTACTCTACACTACTCTAATCTACTCTACTCTAGCCTAGCCTAGCCTCGCCTAGCCTTGTCAAGCCTAACTTATCCTAACCAAACCTTGCCTAGCCTAACCTAGCCTTTCTCTACTCTACTCTACCATACTCTATTTTATTCTACTTTAGCTTAGCTAAGACTGACTTAGCTCTATGCCACTCTACTCTACTGTCGCCTAACATAGCCTATCCTAATCTAGTCTAGCCTAACCTAGCCTAGCTTAGCTCAGCCTTACTATACTCTACTCTACTCTAGCCTAACTTAGCCTAATATTGCCTAGTATAGCTTAACCTTTCTCTACCCTACTCTACTCTGTTATACTCTTCTCTACTTTATTCTACTCTAGCCAAGGTAGTCCTTAACTTAGCTTTATGCTACTCTTTTCTAATCTATTATATTCTAACCTAACCAAGCCTAGCTCAGCATAACCTAACCTAGCCTAACCAAGCCTTGTTATACTCTACTCTACCCTAATCTAGTCTTCTCTACTCTAGCCTGGCCAAGCCTTGCTTAAATTAGCCTTAATCTACTCTACTCTACTTTACTCTATTTATTTTACTTTAGCCTAGCTAAGCCTAACATAGCTCATTCCTACTTTATTTTACTCTACTCTACTTTGTTGTACTCTATTCTAGTTTACTCTACTCTACTTTAATCTACTCTATTATACTACACTCCATTATACTCTACTCTACCCTACTCTATTTTACTCTACTATACTCAACTCTATCGTGCCCCACTCTAACCTAACCATGCCTAGCCTAACCTAACCTATCCTAGCCTAACTTAACCTCACCTAGCATAGCCTAACCTTACTCTAATCTACTCTACTCTATATTTTATTCCACTCTAGACTAACTAAGCCTAATCTAGCTTTATACTACTCTACTATACCTTATTTTACTCAAGCCTAACCAAGCCTAGCCTAGCATTGCCTTACCTAACTTAGCCTAGCCTTACCCAACCTTATTCTACTCTACCCTACTATACTCTATGCTACTTCACTCTACTTTGCCCTACTCTACTCTAGCTTTCCCCAACCTAGAATATCCTAGCCTAGCCTAGCCTAGTCTCTTCTAGCTTCTTATCTTAGCCTAGCCTTGCCTAACTTATCCTAGCCAAACTTCACCTAACCTTACTCTAATCTACTCTATTCTTCTCTAGCTTAATCTATTTTACTCTACTCTAGCCTAGCCTCACCTACCAAACTTAGCTCTATGCCACTCTACTCAACTCTATTCTACTCTAACCTAAACTAGTCGAGCATAACCTAGCTAGCCTAACCTAGCCTAGCCTTGCTTAGCCTAGTATATCGTTGCGATAGTCAACTCTACCCTACTCTACTCTATTCTAATCTAGCCTAGCATAGCCTAGCCTCGCCTATCCTAGCCTAGCCTAATCTCACCTACGCTCTATTCAACATTGTTCTACTCAGCTCTATTATGCTTTGCTCTACTCTCATCTGCTCTACTCTTCTCTGCTCTACTTCTACTTCTACTCTTCTCTGCTATGCTCTACTCCATTCTACTCTGCTTTGCTCTACTATGTTTTACTCTTCTCTGCTCTGCTTTAGTCTACTCTCTTCTACTCTACTCTACTCAACTACAAAGACCCTACTCTACTCTTCCCTACAGTACCCTACTGTAACTAGCTTATTCTATCCTAGCCTAACCTAACCTTTCCAAGCCTAGCCTAGCATAGCCTTACTCTACTCTACTCTACTCTATTCAACCCTGCTCTATACTACTTTACAATAAGCTAGCTTGCATAGCCTTTCCTAGCCTCACTATGACTAGCTTAACCTTACTCTACTCTACTCTATTTTATTCTACTCTAGCCTAGCTAAGCCTATCACAACCTTCTACTACTCAACTTCACTCTCCTCTAGCCTATCCTAGCCTAGCTTAGCTTAATAGAGCCTAAGCTAGCCTAGCCTTACCTAACTTTACTATACTCCACTTTACTTAACTCTACATTACTCTACTCTACTTTACCAGACTCTAGCTTAGCCTAGCCTAGCCTTACCTACCCTAGCCTAGTCTTGCCTAGCCTATCTTAGCCTAGCCTAGCCCAGCATAACCTAACCTATCCTAACCTAACCTCGCCTAACCTAGCCTAACCTTACTCTACTCTACTCTACTTTACTCTAAACTACTCTGCTCTATTTTATTCTACTCTAGCTAGCTAAACCTAACCTAGCTCTATGCTACTCTACTATAGCCTAACCTTACCTAGCTTAGCCTAGCCTTGCCATGCTCTACCATAACCTACGTTACTCGACTCTACTCTTACCTAGCCTAGCCTCAACTAGGCTCTTCTTTACTCTGCACTATGCTACTCTGCTCTTCTCTCCTCTGTTGTGCTCTTCTCTGCTATACACTACACTTCTTGTCTCTACTTTGCTCTACTTTGCTTTTCTCTACTTTGTCCTACTCTATTATACTCTACTCACACTACTCTAGCCTAGCCTAACCTAACTGAGCTCTACTCTACTCTATTCTACTCTACTTTACCCTATTCTACATTACTTTACTATAGCCTACCCTAGCCTAGCAAAGCCTACCTTAGCCTAGCCTAACCGAGCTCTACTCTACTCTACTCTAGCCTAGCCATGCCTAACCTAGCTCTACTCTATTTTACCTTAGCCAAGCCTAGCCTAGCATAACTTTGCTCTGCTCTGTGTTGGTCTACTTTACTCTATTCTACTTTGTTATTCCCTACATTTTTCTGTTCTACTCTATTCTACTCTACTCTACACTACTCTATTATACTCTGGCCTAACATAGCCTAGCCAAGCTTAATCTAGCTCTACAATACTCTAATCTACTTTACTCTACTCAGCTAAACTCTACTCTACTCTAGTGTAGCCTAGCCTAGCCTATCTTAGCCTGACTTAGCCTAGCCTAGCATAGCTTAACCTAGCTCTTCTCCACTATACTCTACACAATTCCACTCTACTCTGCTCTAGTCAACTCTAACCTAGCCTAGCCTAGCCAAAGTTAACCTAGCTTTACTATACTATAGTTTAGCCTTGCTTAGCCTAACCTAGCCTAATCTAGCTCTACTCTACTCTGCCTTGCTCTACTCTACTCTACTCTACTATACTATTCTCTACTTTACTTTACTCTAATCTTCTCTACTTTACTCTAAACTAGCCTAACATAGTTCTTCTCTGCTCTGCGCTACTCAACTCTAATATGCTATACTCTATTATGTTGTACTCTGCTTTGCTCTGCACTGCTCTACTCTACTCTACTCTACTCTACTCAACTCTACACTACTCTACTCTACTATACTCTACTCTACTCTAGCCTAACTTAAGCTCACCATGCCTAACTTAGCTCTACTTTACTTTATTCTACTTTACTCTAGTCTTCTCTACTATACTTTACTTTAGCCTAGCCTATACTTACCTAGCCAACCTTAGCTTAGCCTAACTTAGCTTTACTCTCTCCTTAACTCTGCTCTACTTTATAAGACTCAAACCTAGCCTAGCCATACCTACCTCTACTCTACTCTAACCTAGCCTCACCTAACCTTCCTCTACTCTACTCTCCTCTACTCTCCTCTGCTCTGCTCTGTTTTGCTCAACTCTTCTCTACTTTGCTCTACTCTTCTCTGCTATGCTATGCTCTACTTTGTATTACTTTACTCTTCTCTACTCTACTCTGTTCTATTCTACTCTTTTTTACTCTAGCCTAGTTTAACATAGCCTAGCCTAATGTAACTTTACTCTGCTTTATTCTATACTACGCTACTCTACTCTACTCTACCCTAGCCTAGCCCAGGCTACCGTAGCTTAGCTCAGCCTAGCCTAACCTAGCTCTACACTACTTTACTCTACTCGACTCTACTATAGTCTACTCTATTCTAACTTAGCCTAGCCTAGCCATGCCAAAAAAGCTCTACTCTACAATTGTCTAGCCTAGCCTAGCTTAACCTAGCTCTACTCTTTTCTACTCTTCTCTAGTCAAACCTAACCTAGTCTAGCCTAGCATAGTCAAATCAAGCTCTACTATACTCTACTTCACTCTAATCTACTACACTATACTTTACTCTATTCTATTTTACTCTATCTATTCTATTTTGCTCTACTCTACTCTATTCTAACCTAGGCTAGCCTAGCCAAGCTTAACCTAACCCAGCTCTACTCTGCTCTACTCCATTCTATTTTGCTCTATTCTACTCTGCTCCACTCTGCTCTTCTCTGCTCTACTCTACTATTCTCCACTCTACTCTGGTACACTCTACTCTGCTCTAATTTGTTTTGCTCTGAACTACTCTACTCTACTCGACCCTGGGTTTGCCTAATCGAGCTCTACTATACTCCACTTTATTTTGTTCTATTGTACCCTACTCTATGCAAGCAAAGCCTAGCCTAGCCAAACCTAGCTCTACTATACTCTACTCAACTCTACTATATTGTACTCTACTCTCCTCTACTCTATGCTACTCTATACTCTACAAAACCTTACTCTACTCAACTCTACTCTACTCTACTCTAACCTAACCTAGCCTAGCTTAACCTAGCTCTACTCTACTCTACTCCAGCCTAGCCTAGCATAGCCTAGGCTAACCTAATTCTACTCTACTCTTTTTTGCTCTGCTTTACTCTACTCTGCTCTTTTTAGCTCATCTCTGCTCTTCTCTGCTTGGCTACATTATACTCTATTGTGCTCTGTTGTACTCTACTATACTTTGCTTTGCTCTGCTCTACTCTAACCTTGCTTAGCTAGCTAAACCTAACCTAGCTCTACTCTACTCGGCTTTTCTCTGCTCTGCATAGCTTTGCTTTACTATGCTCTGCTCAACTCTACTCATTTCTATTCTAAACTAGGCTACTCTACTCTGTTATGCTCTAGCCTAGACCAGCCTAATTTAGCTCTAATCTGCACTACTTTACTCTGTTCCACTCTACTCTGCTCTACTCTACTCTCCCCTACTCTTCTCTTCTCCACTCTATACTACTCTACTCTACTCTACTCTAATCTAGCCTAATTGAGCTTTGACATTCCTAACCTTGCTCTACTTTACTCTATTCTACTCTACTATACTCTTCTCTACTCTACTCTACTTTACTTTAGCCTAGTCTAGCCTTGCCTAGCCTATCCTAGCCTAACCTAACCTAGCTCTACTATACTCCCCTTTACTCTACTCTACTCTGGTCTTCTCGAACCTAGCCTAGCCTAGCATAGCCCAACCTAACTCTACTCTAATTTACTCTACTCTGCTCTAGCCTAGCCAATCATAACCTAGCCTTACCTGACTTTGCTCTGTAATACTTTACTCTACTTTACTCTTCTTTGCTCTGCTGTGATATGTTGTACACTACTCTATTTTGCTCTACTCTACTCTGCTCTCCTCTAATCTTCTTTGCTTTATTTTGTTCCACTCAACTCTACTATATTCGACTCAACTCTACTTTAGCCTAACTTCACCTAGCTCTATTATGTTGTTCTCCATTCTGCTTTACTCTATTTTACTCCACTATACTATACTCTACTCTACTCCACTCCACTCTACTCTATTCTAGCCTAGCCTAGCTTACCATAGCCTAACCTAGCCTAGCTTAGCCCAACCTAAACTAGCTCTATTCTACTCCACTCTACTCTACTCTACTCTACTCTACTCTATTGTACTCTACCCTACTCTACTCTACTATACTAAACTCTAGCTAGCTAGCCCAACCTACATTAGCCTATCTTAGCCTAACCTAACATAGCTCCACTTTCTACTCTACTCTATTCTACACTACTCTACTCAACCCTAATCTTGCCTAACCTAACCTTGTTAACTTAGCTCTACTCTACTCTGCTCTAGCCTAGCGTAGCCTAAGTTAGCTCTTCTCTACTCTATTATGCTCTACTCTTCTCTTCTCTACTCTACTCTACACTACTTTACTTTACTCTGCTCTACTTTTCTCTACTCTACTCTACTTTGCCTTCCTCTTCTCTACCCTACTCTACTATACTTTACTTTACTCAAGCTTAGCCTAGCTTAACTCTTCTCCACTCTACTCTATGCTACTCTACTCCTCTCTCTCCTAGCTTAACCTAGCCTAACCTAACCTAGCCTTATCAAACCTTGCTCTGTTATTCTTTACTTTGCTTTGCACTACTTTACTCAACTCTACTCTACTCTAATATACTTTACTCTACTCAACTCTACTCTACTCTAACATAACATAGCTTAGCCTAGCCTAGCAAAACCTTGCTCTACTCTACTCTTCTCTGCTACACTCTACTTTGCTCTATTCTAGTCTTCTCTACTTTATTCTTACTTTACTATGCTTTATTTTCTTTACTCTAGCCTAGCCTATCATAGCTCCATTCTATTATACATTATTCTACACTACTCTACTCTACTCCACACAACTCTACAAAACTATACTACACTCCACTTTACTCTACTCCACACTAGCCTAGCCTAGCTTAGCCCAACCTAACCTAGCTTTATTCCACTCTACTCTACTCTACTCTATTCTACTCTACATTACTCTACTCTACTGTAACTTAGCCTAGCTTAACCTAGCCTAACCTAGCTCTATTATACTCTACTCTACTCTATTATACTCAACTCTACTCTAGCCTAAACTAGCCTAACTAGACGTACTTTATTCTGCTTTGCACTTCTCTACTCTGTTCTATTTTTCTCTACTCTACTCTACTCCTTTCTACTCTGCTCTACTCTACTCTACCCTTCTCTACTATGCTCTGCACTACTTTGCTCTACTCTATTTTACTCTACTTTGCTCTACTCTATTCTACTCTACTCTGCCTTGCTTTGCTCTTCTCTCTTCTTCACTCCTCTCCTCTCATCTCCCTTACTCTCCTCTTCTCTCCTCTCCTCTCCTCTACATTATTCTGCCCTACTCCACTCTTATCTACTCTACTATAATCTACTCTACTCCATTATATTCTACTCTACTCTATCTACTCTAGCCTAGCCTTGCTTAATCAAGCATTGCTCTACTCTACTCTATTCTATTATACCATTGCCTAGCCAAGCCTAGCCTACCCAAAATTAGCTATACAACACTCTACTCTAGCCTACCCTTGCTTAAGCTACCTTTACGCTACTTTATTCTGCTCTGCTCCTCTTCTCTACTATGCTCTTCTCTACTCTGCTTTGCTCTGCTTTACTCTACTCTGCTCTTCCCTACTCTGCCCTACTCTATTCTATTATGATCAGCTATTCTCTACTTGACTCTGCTCTACTCTACTTTACTCTACTCTAGCTTAGCTTAGCTTAACTCTACTCCACTATACTCTACTCTACTTTACTCTACTCATCTCTCACTTAGCCTAACTTAGCCTAGCCTAACCTAGCCAAGCCAAACAAAGCTCTGCTCTACTATACTTTGCTTTGCTCTAGTATAATAAACTTTACTCTGCACAACTCTACTCTACTCTAACCGAGCATAACCTTTCCTAACTTAGCTCTACTCTATTCTACTCTACTCTACTCTACTTTAGCAAAACCTAACCTAGCCATGCCTAACCTAGCTCGACTTTACTCCTCTCTACTTTTCTCTGCTCCATTTTATTCTGCTCTACTCTACTCTACTTTAGCCTATCTTAGCTTAGCTTATCCTAGCTCTATTTTACTGTACAAAATTCTATACTACTCTACTCTACTTCACACACTCGACTCTACTTTACTCCATTCCACTCTACTCTACTCTAGTAATGCCTTGCCAAGCCTAACCTAACCTTGCTCTATTCCACTATATACTCTACTCTATTGTACTCAACTCTACTTCACTATACTCTAACTTAGCTTAGCTTAACTTAGCCAAACCTAACTCTACTATACTCAACCCTACTCTATTCTACTGTACTTTGCCCTACTCTATGCTACTTAGAGCCTAGCCTTGCTTCACTAGACATACTCTACTCTGCTTTGCTCTGCTCTACCCTGCTTTGCTTTTCTCTACTCTATTCTAGTCTGATCTACTCTGCTATACTCTACCCTACTCTACTCTGTTATGTGCTACTTTGCTCTACTCTGTTCTATTCTGCTCTACTCTACTTTATTCAGCTTTGCTTTACTTTGCTCTGCTCTACTCTCTTCTTCTCTCCTCTCCTCTCGTCTCCTCTCATCTTCTCTCCTCTCCTCTACTCTACACTATTCTACCCTACTCCATGCTTCTCTACTCTACTCTAATCAACTCTACCCTACTCTACTCAACTCTACTTTCCTCTACTCTACTCTACTCTATCTACTCTACTTTACTCTAGCCTAGCTCAGCCTAGCCTAATCTAACTTTAATCTCCTATAATCTACTATACTCTACTCTAGCCTAGCTTAGCCTAGCCTACCCTAGCCTAACCAAGCTTTACACTTCTATACTTTACACTACTTTACTTTACTCTACTCTACTCTACTCTACTCTATTCTATCCTAGCCTATTCTTACCTAACACTCTATGTTCCATGACTCTACTCTACTTTATTTTCTTCTACTCTGCTCTACTCTAGTCTGCCCTTCTACTCTACTCTATTCTGCTCTGCTCTGCTTTTCTCTATTTTCCTCTCCTCTGCTCTCCTCTACTCTACTTTATTCTAGTCTACTCTACTCAACTCTATTCTACTCTACTCTACTCTAATCTACTCTATCCTACTCCACTCTACTCTAACCTAGCCTAACCTAACCTAGCTATAACCTACTCTACTCAACCATATAATAATATTCTAACTCTAAACTCCTATATACTACTCTAGTATATTATTCTCTACTTTACTCGTCTAAACTCCACTCTACTATACCTAGCATAGCTTTTCTTAACCTAACTCTAATCTCTCTGCTTTACTCTACTTTGTTATCCTCTCTTCTACCATACTTTGCTCTTCTCTACTTTACACTACTCTGCTTTGCTGCATTCTACTCTACTCTAGATTAGCTTAAACGAGCTCTACTCTACTCTTTCTCGGCCTAGTGTAACCTAGGCTTCTAGAGCCTAGCCTATCCTTGCCCAGCTTAACCTTACTATACTCTACTCTACTCTACCATACTTTATTATAATCTACTCTACTATACTCTACTCTACTTTAACCTAGCCTAGCCTCGCCTGGTCTCTCCAAGCTTAAACTAACCTAGCTCTAGTTTCCTCTGCTCTATTCTACTCTACTCTACTTTGCTCCAACCTAACCTAGCCTAGCTTTGCCTAACTTTGCTCTACTCTACTCTAATCTACTCTACTCTACTTTACTCTAACTAGCTTAGCCAAGCCTAACCTAGTCTAACCTTGCTCTACTCAACTCTACTCTACTCTACTCTAGCCTAGCTTATCTTGACTTAGCTTTACTCTGCTCTTTTCTGGTCTACCCTTCTTTGCTCTACTCTGTTTTGCTCTATTATGCTCTATTCTACTCCACTCAGCTCATCTTTACTCTACCTTACTCTACTATACTCTACTTTACTCTACTATACTCTATTGTACTTTACTCTAGCCTAACATTCCTTAGCCTTACATAACCTAGCCCTACTCTTCTCTACTTTACTATACTTTTCTCTACTCTATTCTACTCTACTCTACTATACTCTACTCTACTCAAACCTAGCCTAACTTAGCCTACCCTAACTTAGCTTTACCCTACCCCACTCTACCCTTGCCTAACCTAGCCTACCCTAGCCTAATCTAACTCAGCTCTGCTCTGTTTTATTCTACTCTGTCATGCTCTACTTTTCTCTGCTCTACTCTGCTCTGCTCTACTTTACTCTACTCTACTTTGCTCTACTCTATTCTGCTCTACTCAACTCTACTATATTATAGCTTAGCCTAGTCTAACCTAACCAAACCTAACCTAGCTCTTCTCTAATCTACACTACTCCACTTTACACTACTATACTATACTATACTCTACTCTACACTATTCTACTCTACTCTACTCTACTCTATTCTACTCAACTCTATTCTACTCTACTCAACTCTTCTCTACTCTACCCTAACCTAGCCTCGCTTAGCCTAACCTAGCTCTACTCTACCCTACTCTTTTATATTATGCTCTTATCTACTATTCTCTTCTCTATGTTGCTCTGCATTTCTCTGCTTTACTCTACTTTGCTCTACTTTGCTCTGTTATGCTCTATTCTACTATGCTCTACTCTACTCTACTTTACTATACTCTACTCTAGCTTGGCTTAGCAAAGCCTAGCCTAGCCTAACAAGATCTACTCTACTTTACTCTAACCTAGCTTGTCATAGCCTATCCTAGCCTAACATAGCAAAACCTAGCTATAATCTACTTTACTCTCCTCTAATCTAATCTATTATACTCTACCGTAACCTAGCCTAACCTAGCTCTACTCTACTTTACTCAAGCCCAGCCTAACTTAGCTTAAGTTGGCCTAACCTAGCTTTGCTCTGCTCTACTCTGCTCTATCCTTGTCTACCATACTCTGTTTTACTCTGCTCTACTCTACTCTGCCCTACTATACTCTTATCTTCTCTACTCTACTCTACTTTGCTTCACTCTACTCTCCTCTACTCTTCTTTGCTCTACTCTGCTTTACTTTACTCTACTCTACTCTATCCTATTTAACGTAGCTTAACCTAGCCTAACCTAGCTCTACTCAACTTAATTCTAGTCTAGCTAAGCTTAGCCTAGCCTTTGATAACCAAGCCTATCCTAGCCTAGCTTAACCTAGCTATGGTCTACTCTATTCTACTCTACTCTACTCTACTCTACCCTAGTCTACTCTACTTTACTCTACTCTACTCTACTCTACCTTACACTACTCTACTCTACTCTAGTCTCTTCTACTCTATCCTAACTTAGCCTAGCCTAACATAACCTAGCTCTACTCTACTCTATTCTAGCCAATCCTAACCTAGCCTAACCTATTTGTGCTCTACTCTACTCTACTCTATTCTTCCCTACTCTACCTTGCTCTACTTGACTCTACTCTCTTCCACTCTACTCTATTTTTCTCTTCTCCACTATGCTCTACACTACTCTGCTCTACACTACTATGCTTTACCTTCCTCTACTCTACTCTACTCTACTTTTCTCTACTCTACTCTACTCTACTCTATTATATTATACTCTACTCTTACCTAGCCTAGCCTAAACAAACCTAGCTCTACTGTACTCTACTCTTCTCTACTCTACTATAATATACTCTATTCTACTCTACTCTACGCTACTCTAACCTTCCCTAGCATAACTTAGCCTAACTTAGCTCTCTACTCCACTCAACTCATCTCTACTATACTCTACTCTGCTCTACTTTGTTTACTCTGCTTTGGTTTACTCTATGCTACTGTACTCTATTATACTCTAGCTTAGCCTAGCCTAGATAGCCAAGCTCTACTCTACTCTACTCCACTATATTCTACTCCATTCTACTCCACTCTACTCTACCCCACCCTACTATATGCTATCATAGCTTAGCTTAGCCTACCTAAACCTATTCTTGCTTACCCTATCCTAACCTAGTTCTACTTTACTGTACTCCACTCTACTCTACTTTACTTTACTCTACTCTACTCTACTCTAACCTAACATAGCATAGCCCTACTCTACCATACTCTACTCTAACTTAGCTTAATCTAGCTTAGCCTAACTTAGCTCTACTCTGCTCTATTCTTCTCTACTTTTCTTTGCTCTACTCCACTCTTCTCTACTCTACTTTATTTTGTTCTACTCTGTTCTACTCTACTTTACTCAACTCAACTCTACTTTACTCTACTATGCTCTACTCTATTATACTCTAGCCTAGTGTAACCTAGCCTAACCAAGCTCTACTATTCTCTACTCTATTCTACTCTACTCTACTCTGGCTAGACTAGCCTAACCTAGCCTCACCTAGTCTACCAAAACCTAGCTCTACTATACTCTACTTTACTCTAACCTAGCTTAGCTTAGCTTATCTTAACCTAGCTTTACTCTACTCTAGACTAGCCTTGCTTAACCTAGCCTAACCAAGCTCTAATCTACAATGCTCTCCTAATTTTTACTCTACTCTGCTTTGCTCTTCTTTGCTCTGCTCTACTTTGCTTTACTCTAATCTTCTCTGTCTACTCTACTCATCTCTACTCCACTCTGCTTTACACTACTCTACTCTACTCTACTCTACTATATTGTATTATAGCCTAGCTTATGTTAATCTAGCTCTACTCTACTCTACTTTACTCTGCTCTACTCTACTCTACTCTAGTCTCACCTACACATGCCTAGCCTAGCATAGCTCTACAGTACTCTGCTCTACTCTACGCTACTCAAATCTACTATAATATACTCTACTTTACTATACTATACTCTGCTTTACTTCAACCAAGCCTAACCTATCCTTGCTCTAATCAACTCTACTCTACTATAGCCTAGCATAGCCTAGCCTAATCGATCTCTATTTTGCTCTACTCTGCTCTACTCTTGTCTACTCTACTCTATTTTGCTCTGCTCTGCTTTGCTCTACTCAACTCATCTCAGCTCTACTCTACTCTACTCTACTCTACACTAGCCAAGCTTAGCCTAGCATTGCCCAGCCTCACCTAAATTAGCTCTATTCCACTCTACTCTACTCTAACCTAGCCAAACCTAGCTTAACTTTCCCTAGCCTAGCGTAGCCTAGCCTAATCTGGCTTTACTCTACTTTACTCAAGTTAATTGTACAATTCTCTACTCTACTCTAGCTTAGCCTAACTGAGCTCTTCTCTACTCTGCTTTGCTCTACTCTACTCTACTATGCTCTATATTATGCTATTATGCTTTGCTCTGCTCTACACTGCTTTATTTTTCTCTACTCTACTATTCTCTACTCTACTCTACTATATTTAGCCTAGCTTAGCTTAACCTAGCCCTACTTTGCTCTAATCTACTCTAAAAGTCTAGCCTAGCCCAACCTAGCTTATCCTAGCATAGTTTAACATAACTTAGCTCAGCTTTGCTCTACTCTACCCTACTCTACTCTACTTTACTCTACACTACTCTACTCTACAATAGCCTAGCCTTGCTTAGCTTAGCCTAACCTAGCTCACCTCAGCATTGCTTTACTCTACTCTACTCTACTATGCTCCACTCTGATCTGCTCTATTCTACTCTACTCTGCACTGTTCTGCTCGACTCGACTCTACTATTGTCTACTCAAGCATAGTTTATCCTAGCCTAGCTTAGCCTAAGCTAACCCTACTCTACTCTAACCTAACTTAGACTAGCCTAGCCTAATTAGCCTACCTAGCCTATCCTAGCTCTGCTCAGCTCCGCTATACTCTTCTTTGCCCTATTCTATTTTGCTCCACTCTACTTTATTCTTCTTTATTATGCTCTACTCTTTTTTACTCTACTTAACTCTCCTCTACTTAATTGTACTCTAGCTTAACATAAATTAACCTAGCTCTACTCTACTCTATTCTACTCCACTCTACTCTACTATATTATTTTCTACTCTAGCCTAGCCTACCCAATCCTAGCCTAACCTAGACTGGAATAGCCTAGCCTAGCTCTACTCTACTCCATTATAATCTACTCTACCTTACTTTATTCCACTCTACTCTAACCTATCCTCATCTAGCCTAGCCTAGGCTATGCTAACCTTGCCTAGCCTAGCCTAACCTAGCTCTACTCTACTCTACTCTTACCCTACTTTGTTATTTTTTTATTTACTCTACTCTAGTTAATTCTACTCTACTCTACTATGCTCTACTCAACTCTCCTCTCCTCTACTCTCCTCTCCTCTACTCTACTTTGCTCTGCTCTACTCTGCTCCACTCTGTTCTACTCTCCTCTACCCTCCTCTATTCTACTCGACTCTACTCTACTCTATGCTAGCCTAGCCTAGCCTACTTTAGCCTAGACTAACCCAGCTCTATCAACTTTACTTTACATTACACTTTTGTAATCACTTACACTTCTCTATGTTAGTGTACTCTAACCTACCATAGCTTCACCTAACCTAGCTTTATTCTATTTAGATTAGCCAAGCCTAACCTAACCCTACTATACTCTACTCTACTTTGCTCTTAACAACTCTACATTACTCTACTCTACTCTATTCTATTGTACTTTGCTCAACTCTAGTATAGAGTAGCCTAGCCTAGCCTAACCTAGCCTAGCTTTACTCTACTCTACTCTACTCTAGCCTAGCCTAACCTAGCTCTAGTCTACACAGCTTTGCTCGACTCTACTCTACTCTACTCTACTCTGCTTTACTCAGCTCTGCTCTACTCATCTATGCTTTATTGTACTCTACAAAGCACTACTCTACTCTACACAGCTCTGCTAAACTTTTCTTAGCTTTGCTCTACTCTTTTTTACTCCACTCTACCTTACTCTACTCTACTCTAACCTTCCCTAACAGAACTTATCCTAGCATAGGTTAGCCTAGCTTGACCTAACCTAGCTCTACTCTACTCTATTTTTTTCTTCTCTACTATACTTCTCTCTCTTTTGCTCTGCTCTACTCTAATCTACTCTACACTATTCTATGCCACTCCACTCTACTCTAGCCTAGCCTAACATAGCAATTCTAACCTAGCTTAGCATACCCTAGCCAAGCTTAGCCTTACTATTCTCTACTCTACTCTACTATAGCCAAGCCAAGTCTAGCCTAATCTAGCTCTATTATGCTCTACTCTACTCTGCTCTACTATACTCTATCTTGCACTACTCTACTCTACTTTGCTCTACTCTACTCTACTCTATTCTGCTCTTCTCTACTCTACTCTAACTAAGTATAGCCTAACCTAGCCTAACTTAGTTATGCTTTACTCTGCTCAAGTCTACTCTAATTTTTTCTATTTTATTATACTCTAGCCTAGCCTCGAATTTCATAGCCAAGCCAAGAAGCCTAACCTTGCTCTACTTTACTTTACTCTAATCTACTCTTCTCTAATCTACTCTACTCTGCTCTACTCTACTTTACCCCAACTTAGCCTAACTTATCATAGCCTAAAATATCTCTACTCTGCTCTACTCTACCATACTGTACTCTCTTGTACTCTACCTTAGCCTATTTTATCCTAGCTTAGCCTAGCCTAACCTAACTATGCTCTGCTTAGCTCTACTCTACTCTACTCTACTCTGCTCTACTCCACTCTACTCTACTTTAGCATAGCCTAGCCTAGCCAGTCTAACCTAACCTAGCCTAGCCTAACCTAACCTAGCTCTACTCTACTCTACTTTACTCTACATGACTCTACTCTAGCCTTGTCTAGCCTAATGTATCATAGCCTAGCTAAACCTTGCTCTATTTTGCTCTGCTCTGCTATATTCCTCTCTACTCTACTCTATTTTGCTCTATTTTGTTCTATTCTACTCTACTCTATTATACTCTACTCTAATCTATTCTGTTATGTTGTACTTTGTTCTACTTTTCCCTAGCCAAGTAAAGCCTAACCAAACCTGGCTATACTCTACTCTACTCCACTCTACTCCACTCTACTCTACTCTAACCTAACCTAACTTAGCCTAGCCTAGCTTAGCCTCACCTAACCTAACCTAGCCTAGGTCAACTCTACTCTACTCCACTCTACACAACTCTACTATGCTCCACTCTACTCTACATTACTCAACTCTGTTCTAGCCTAGCCTAACCTAGCTTGGCATAGCCTAACTTAGCTCTACTCTACTTTTCTCTACTCTACTATGCATTGCACTGCTCTACTACACTTTATTATACTCTTGGCCAGCAAAGCCTAACCTTGCTCTACTCTACTCTACTCAATAGTACTCTACTAAATTTTACTCTAGCCTATCCTAGCCTACCCTAACATAACCTTGCTCTACTCTACTCTACTCTACTATACCCTACTCTACTCTACTCTACTCCACTCCACTCTACTTTAGCATTACCAAGCCTAGCCAAGCTTACCAAGTTTAACCTAGCAAAGCCCAGCCCAGCTTAACGTAACCTTGCTCTACTCTACTCTACTTTACTCTACTCTACTCTACACTAACTTAACATAGCCTTGCCTAGCATAAGCTACCTCTAGACTACTCTATTATACTCTATTCTACTTTGCTCTACTCTACTATGCTCTATTCTATTCTACTCTACTGTTCTTTGCTCCACTCTACTATACTCTGTTATACTAAGCATAGTTATACTCATCTCTACTCTACTCTACTCTACTCTACTCCACTCTGCTCTACTATACTCCATTCTACTCTGCTCTACTTTGCTCTGCTCTACTTTAGTCTACTCTGCTTTACTCTACTCTGCTATGCTCTACTCTACTCTACCTACTCTACTAAGCTCAGCTTAGCTCTATGCTATACTACTCTACTTTGCTCTTCTCTGCTCTGCTATGTTCTGCATTACTCTACTCAACTTTACTCTTCTCTACTCTACTCTACACTACTCAACTCTACTCTAGCCAAGCCCAGTTTAGCCTAACCTAACCTAGCTCTACTCTGTTTTACTATACTCTGCTCTGCTCAGCTCTGCTATGCTCTACTCTACTCTATTCTACTTTGCTCTGTTATGCTCTACTTTACTCTACTCTACTCTACAATACTCTAGCCTAGCCTTGCCTAACCTAGCTCTATTATAATCTACTCTACTCTACTAAACTCTAGCCAAGCATAGCCTACCCTATTCTTCCCTAGGCTAAACTTGCCTAACCTAGCTCTACTCTACTCTACTCTATTTTAATCTCCTCTACTCTAGTATACATTGCTTTATAATACTCTACACTACTCTACTATGCTCTGCTCTTGTCTGCTCTACACTACTCTACTCTACTCTACTTTACTCTTTTATACTCTAACCTAGCCTAGCCTAATCTTGCTTGACTCTACTCTACTCTACTTGACTCTACTCTACTCTACTCTATCCTAACCTAGCCTAGCCTCAGCAAGCCTATCCTAATGTAACCTAGCTCTATTCAACTCTACTCTACTCTCCTAATGTCTACTCCACTCTACTCTACTATACTCTAACCTAGCCTAACTTAACTCTACTCTGGTTGAGCCTAGCCTAGGCTAAACAATCTCTACTCTACTCTACTATGCTCTGTTATGCTATGTTATGCTCTGCTCTACTCTACTTTACTCTACTATGCTCCTCTCTGCTCTACTCTGCTCCACTTTACTCTACTCTACTCTACTTTATTCTACTCTAGCCTGGTTTAGCTTAGCCTAACCAAACTCTACTATACTCTACTCTAGTATGCTTAGCCTTGCTTATCCCAACCTAGCTCTGCTTTACTCTATTCTACTATGTTATTCTTTATTGTACTCTATTTTGCTTTACTTAGCTTAGCACTATTATTTTCTACTCTTCTCCACTCTGTGCCACTCTACTCTACTTTGCTCTCCTCTGCTCTACTCTACACTACTATACTCTTGCTTAGCCTAGCATAGCCTAACATAGCTTTACTCTGCTCTACTTTACTCTACTCTACTCAAGCCTAGCCTAACCTTGCCTAGCTGAAGACGAAGAATAAAAAGAAGAAGAATAAGAATAATAATAAGAAGAAGAAGCAGAAAAAGAAGAAGTAAAAGATGATGAAGAAGAAGATGGCGAAGAAGATGCAAAATAAAATAAAGAAGAAGAAGAAGAACAAAGGAAGAAGAAAAAGAAGAAGAACATGATGATGATGATGAAGTAGAGCAAGATGAAGAAGTAGTAGAACGAGAAGAAGAAGTAGGAGAAGAAGAAGAAGAAGAGGAGGAAGATTAGGAACAAGAATGGGAAAAAAAAAGGAAGATGAAAAGGAAGAAGTAGAATATGAAGAAGAAAAAGAAGGAGAAGAAGTACAAGAAGAAGTAGAAGAAGAAGTAATAGTAGTAGAAGTAGTTGCAGCTGTAGTAGTAACAAAAGAAGAAGAAGAAGAAGAAGAAGAAGAAGGAAAAGAAGAACACAAAGTAGAAGAAGAAGAAGAAGAAGAAGAAGAAGAAGAAGAAGAAGAAGTAGGAGAAAAAGAAGTAGTAGTAGAAGAAGAACAAGAACAAGAACAAAAATGGGAAGAAGAAGAAGAAGAAGAGGAAGAAGACGAAGAAGGAGAGGAAGAAGAACTTGAAGAAGAAGAAGAAGAAGGAGAAAAAGAAGAAAAAGAAGATGATGATGATGATGAAGAATAATAATAAAAAGTCAAAGAAGAAGAGGAGCAAGAAGAAGAAGAGGAAGAAGAAGAGTAAAACTAAGAAGAAGAAGAAGAGGAAGAAGAAGTACAAGAAGAAGAGTAAGAAGAAAAAAAAGAAGAAGAGATAAAAGAAGAAGAAGAAGATGAAGATGAAGATGTAGTAGGAGAACACGAAGAAGAAGATGAAGAAGAAGAAGGGGAAGAAGAAGAAGAAAAATAGGAAAAAGAAGAGGAGGAAGAAAGGGAAGAAGAAGAGGAAGAGGAAGGGGAAGAAAAGGAAAAAGAAAAAGATGATGAAAAAGAAAAATAAGAAGAAGGCATAGAAGAAGACAAAGATGATAATGATGTAGAAGAAGAAGTAGCAGTAGTAGAAGAAGAAGAAGTAGAAGAAGAAGATGGATGAGAAGAAGAAGAAAAAGATGAACAAGAAGAAGAAGAAGAAGAGGAGAAGAAGAAGAACAAGAAGAAGAAGAAGAAGAATACGAACAAGAAGACAAACAAGAAGAAGTAGAGGAAGAAGAAGAAGAAGAAGAAGAAGACTAAGAAGAATATGAAGAAGAAGAAGAAGAAGCAGATGAAGAAGGGGAAGAAGGAGAAGTAGAAGAAGAAAAAGAAGAAGAAGAATTAGAAGAACAAGAAGAATAAGAAGAAGAAGAAAAGAAGAAGAAGAGGTAGAGGAAAAAGAATAAGAAGAAGAAGAGGAACAAGAATGTGAAGTAGAAGAACAAGAAGAAGAAGTAGAAGAAGAAGAAGAAGTTGAAGAAGGAGAAGAAAAAGAGGAAGAAGAAGAAGGAGAAGAAGAAGAAGAAGAAGAAGAGAAAAAGTAGCAGAAGATAAAGAAGATGAAGAAAATGGTGAAGAAGAATAATAAGTAAAAGAAGAGGAAGAAGAAGAAGAAGAATAGGAAAAAGATGAAGAAAATGGAAAAGAAGAATCAGATGATAAAGAAGAAAAAGAACAATAAGATTAAGAAGAAGTTGAAGAATAAGATGAAGAGGAGAAAGAAGAAGAAGAACAAGTAGAAGAAGCAGAAGATGAAGAAGAAGAATAACAGAAAAGGTAGAAGAAAATGAAAAAGAAGTAGTGGTAGCAGTATAAGAAGAAGTAGAAGAGAAAGAAGAAAACAAAACAGAAACAGAAGTAAAAGAAGAAGAAGAGGAAGAACAGGAAGAAGATGATGAAGAAGAAGAAAAATAAGAAGGAGAAGATGATTATGATGAAGAAGAAGAAGAGGAAGAAGAAAAGCAAGTAGAAGAGGAATAAGAACACGAAGCGAAAGAAGAAGAAGAAGAAGAAGTTGAAAAAGGAGAAGAAAAAGAGAAAGAAGAAGAACAAGAAGAAGAAGAAGAAAAGTAGAAGAAGAACTAGAGGAAGAAGATGGAGAAGAAATAGAATAATAAGAAATAAAAGAGAAAGAAGAAGAAAAAGAAAGAGGAGAAGAAGAATAAGGAGAAGAAGAAGAAAAAGAAGATTAGGAAGAAGTGGAAGAAGTAGAAGAAGAAGAAAAAGAAGAAGGAGAAGAAGAAGAAGAAGAAGAAAAAGAAGAAAAAGAAGAAGAAGAAGATTAAGAAGAAATGGAAGAAGAAGAAGAAGAGGAAGAAAAAGAATAAGAAGAATAAGAAGAACAAGAATAAGAGGTAGAAGAGGAGGAAGAAGAATAACATGATAGGTAGAAGAAGATGAAAAAGAAGTAATCCTAGTAGTAAAAGAAGAGGAAGAAGAAAACAAAGCAGAAATAGAAGAAGATGAAGGAGAGTTAGAAGAAGAAGATGAAGATGAAGAAGACGAAGAGGAAGAAGAAAAGGAAGAAGAAGAGGAATAAGAAGACGAAGCAAAAGAAGAAGAAGAAGAAGAAGAAGAAGAAGAAAAAGATGATGAAGAGGAAGAAAAACGAGAAGAAAAAGAAGAATAAGAAGAAGAAGAAGAAGGAGAAGAAGAAGAAGAAGAAGAAGAAGAAGGGGATGAGCAAAAAGAAGAAGATTATGAAGCCAAACAATTAGTAGTAGAACATGAAAAAGAAGAAGAAGAAGGAGCACAAGAAGAAGAAGAAGAAGACAAATAAGAAGAAGAAGAAGAGGAGGAGGAACAATAAGGGGAAGAAGAAGAGGATGTAGTAGAAGAACAAGAAGAATAAGAAGAAGTAACAGGGGAAGAAGAAGAAGAAGACGAAGAAGAAGAGGACGAAAAAGACGAAGAAGAAGAGGAAGAAGAAGTGAAAGAAGCAGAAGAAGAAGAAGAAGAAGAAGGAGAAGAAGAAGAAGGAGAATAAGAAGAAGGAGAATAAGAAGAAGACGAAGAAGATGAAGAAATAGAAGAAAAAGAGGAGGAGGAGGGAAGTAGAAAAGGAGAAGGAAGAAGAAGAAGATGCAGAAGGAGAAAATGTAGAAGAAGTGGAAGAAGAAGAAGAAGAAGAAGAGTAGAGGAAAAAGAAAAGGTAGTAGAGGAAGAAGAAGACAAAGATGAAGTAGAGGAAGAAGAAGAAAAAGAAAAGACAAAGAGGAGGAAGAAGAAGAAGAAAAAGAGGAAGATAACTGATAAGAAGTAGTAGAAGAAGAAGAAGAATACAAAGAAGAAAGAAGAAGAAGAAGAAGAAGATTTGGAAGAAGAAGAAGAAGAAGATTTGGAAGAAGAAGAAGAAGAAGAAGAGGAAAAAGAAGAAGTAAAAAAGGAAGAACAGGCTGAAGAAGAAGAAGAAGAGTAGTAGAAAAGGTAGAAGAAGATATTAATGTAGTAGTAGTAGTATAAGAAGAAGTAGAAGAGTAAGAAGTAAACAAAGCAGAAACAGAAGAAGAAGATGAAGAGGAAGAAGAAGAAGAAGAAGAAGAATAAGTAGAGAAAAAATATAAAGAAGAAGAAGAGGAAGAAGAAAAATTAGAAAAGGTGGTACAAGAAGTAGTAGAAGAAGAAGAAGATGAAGAAGAAGAATAAGAAAAGGTGGCAGATGAAGAAGAAGGAGAATAAAAATAGAAGAAGGCAATTAAGAAGAAGAAGAGGAAATACAAGAAGATGTAGAAGAAGAAGAAGAAGACAAAGAAGAGGAAGAAGAAGTCGAAGAAGTAGCAGTAGGAGAAGAAAATGAATAAGACGAAGTAGAAGGAGAAGAAGAAGAAGAAGAAGAAGAAGAAAAAGAAGAACAGGATGTTGAAGAGGAAGAAGAAGATGAAGAAGAGGAAGCAAAAAAAGAAGAAGAAGAAGAAGAAGAAGAAGAGGAAGAGGAAGAAGAGAAAGAAGAAGAGAAGAAGTAGAAGAAGAAGAAGAAGAAGAAGAAAAAGTAGTAGAAGAAGAAGAAGAAGAGGATGAAGATGAAGAAGAAAAGGAATAAGAAGAAGAGGAGTAGGTAGAAGAAGAAGAAGAGGATGAAGAAGAAGAAGTGGAAGAAGGAGAAGATTAAGACGAAGTTGAAGAAGTAGAAGAACAACTAGAAGGAAAAGAAGTAGAAGAACAAGAAGAAGAAGAAGAGGGCCAAGAAGTAGAAGAAGAAGAAGAAGAGGAGGAGGAGAAAGAAGAAGAAGAAGAAGAAGATGAAGAAGATGTTGAAGAAGAAGAAGAATAAGAATAAGAAAAACAAGAAGAAGACGAGGAAAAAGAAGAAGAAGAAGAAGACGACGAAAAAGAAGAAGAAGATGATGATGATGAAGGAGAAGAATATGAAGAAGAAGAAGAAGAAGAAGAAGAAGAGAAAGAAGAAGAAGAAAACTTAGAAGAAGAAGAAGAAGAAGAAGAAGAAAAAGAAGTAGAAGAAGAAGGAGAAGAAAATGAAGATGAAGTAGTAGTAGTAGAAGGCAAAGAAGAAGAAAAAGAAGAAGAAGGAGAACAACAGGAAGAAGAATAGGAATAAGAAGAGGAAGAAAAAGAAGATGCAGAAGAGAAGATTAAGAAGAAGATGATAAAGAAGAAGAAGAACAAGAAGAAAAAGAAGAGGAATAAAAAGAAGAAGGAGAGGAGGAAGAAATAGAAGAAGATGAAGAAGGAGAAGAAGACGAAGAAGAACAAGAAGAAGAAGAAGAACAAGAAGATGAGGAAGAATAACAAGATTGAGAAGAAAGAAGAAGAAGAAGAAGAAGAAGAAGTTGAGGAAGAAGAAGAAGAGAAAGAAGAAGAAAAAGAAGAAGTAGAAGAAGAAGAAGTTAAAGGGAAGAAGAAGAATAGGATGAAGAAGAAGAAGAAGAAGAAGATGTAGTAGAAGAAGAAGATGGATAAGGAGAAGAAGAAGAATTGGGAGAAGAAGAGGAAGAAGAAGCAGATGCAGAAGAAGAAAGAAGATGGAGAAGAAGAAGAAGAAGAATAAGATGATCAAGAAGAGGAAGAAGAAGAGGAAGAGAGATGAATAAGAAGTAGAAGAGGAAAACAAAGCTGAAAAGGATGATAAAGAAGAAGAAAAGTACAGAAAAAGAAGTTGAAGATGTAGAAGAAGGAGAAGAAGAAGAAGAAGAAGAAGAAGAAGAAGATGGTGAAGAAAAGAGGAAGAAGAAGGAAGATGTAGAAGAAGAAGTAGAAGAAGAAGAGAAGGAAAATGAAGAAAAAGAGGAAGAAGATATGGAAAAAGAAGAAGAAGAAAAGGAAGAAGAAGTGGAATAGGAAGAAGATAAGAAGGAGAAGAACAAGAAGAAGGGAATGAAGATTAAAAGCAAGAAGAAGAGGAAGAAGAAGCAGAAGAAGAAGAAGAAGAAGAAGTAGAAGAGGAAGGAGAAGGAGAAGAAGGAGAAGTAAAAGTAGAAGAAAAAGAAGTTGAAGATGAAGTAGAAGAAGAAGAAGAAGAAGAAGAAGAAGAAGAAGTGGAAGAAGAAGAGGAAGAAGAAGAAAAAGCAAAAGAAGAAGAACAAGAAGAAGAAGAAGTAGAAAAACTAGAAGAAGAAGAAGAAGAGGAAGAAGAAGAAGAAGATGATGAAGAGCAATAAGAAAAAAAAGGTGAAAGAAGAATAAGAAGAGGAAGAAGAAGAAGAAGGAGAAGAAGAAGGAGAAAGAAGAATAAGAAGAATAAGAAGAAGAGGATGAAGAGGAAGAAGAAGAAGAGTAGAAGAAGTAATAGAAGGAGA
>JAIUJO010002127.1:65000-70000 GCA_023846275.1 Vanilla planifolia
GGAAGAAGAAGATGAAGAAGAAGAAGAGCAGCAATAGACACAACATGAAGAAAGAGAGGAGGAAGAAGAAGAAAAAAAGAAGTAAGGGAACAAGAAAAATAGAAGAAAAAAAATGAAGAAGAGGAAGAGAAAGAAGTAGAAGTGGAGAAAGACAAAGAAAAGAAGAAGAAGAAGATGAAGTAGAAGAAGTAGATGAAAAGGGAGAAGAAGAAGAAGAAGAGGAAGAAGAAGAAGTGGAAGAGGAGGAAGAAGAAGAAGAAGAAGAATAAGAAGGAGGAGAAGAAGAAGAAGAAGAAGAAGAAGGGGCCGAGGAAGAGGAAGAAGAAGAAGAACAAGGAGGAGAAGAAGAAGTAGAAGAAGGAAATGGAGGAGAAGAAGAGGAGGAAGAAGAGGAAAGGGAAGAAGAAGAAATAATAGAAAAAAAGAGAGATAAAGAAGAAGTAGAAGAAGAAGAAGAAGGGGAAGGCAAAGAAGAAGAAGAATAAAAAGAGGAAGAAGAAGAAGAAGAGGAGGAGGAAGAAGAAGAAGAAGAAGATGATGATGAGGAAGAGGAATAGAAAGAAAAGGAAGAAGAAGAAAAAGATGTAGAAGAAGAAAAAGTAGAAAAAAAACTAAATCAAAAAAGAAGAAGAAGAAGAGGAAACAAAACAAGAAGAAGAAGAAGAAGAAGAACAAGAACAAGAACAAGAAGAAGAAGAAGATGTAGTAGTAATAGTAGTAGAAGAAGAAGAAGAAGTAGAAGGAGAAGTAGAAGAAGAAAAAGAACAAGAAGAAGATGGGGAAGTAGAAGAGCCAGAAGAAGTAGACCCTAGAAGAAAAAGAAAAAGAAGAGGAAGAAGAAGAAGATGATGATGATGATGGTGTTGTTGATAATGATGTTGAAGAAGAAGAGGAAGAAGAAGAAGAACAAGAAGAGGAAGAAGAAAATGAACAAAATGAAAAAGACGAAGAAGAAGAACAAGAAGATGACGAAGAAGAGGAGGAAGAAGAAGAAAAAGGGGAAGAAGAAGAACATTATGAAAATGAAGAAGAAGAAGGAGACAAAGATTTAGAAGGAGAAGAAGAAGCAGTAGTAGTTGTAATAGTAGAAGAGAATGAAGAAAAAGAAGAAGAAATAGAGGAATAATAAGAAGAAGAAGGAGAAAAAGGAAAAGAAGAAGTAGAAAAAGAACAATAACAGAATGAAGAAGACGAAGAGAAAGATGAAGAAGAAGAAGAAGAAGAAGAAGAAGAAGAAGAAGAAGAAGAAGAAGAAATAGAAGATGAAGGAGAAGAAGAAGAACTAGAAGAAGAACACAAGGATGAAGAAGAAAATGGGAAAGAAGAAGAAGAAGAAGACGGAGGAAAAGGAGAAGAAGAAGAAGAAGAAAAAGAAGGGCAATAAGAAGAAAGAGAAGAAGAAGAGGAAGAGGAAGAAGTAGAAGGAGAAGAAGATGAAGAACACAAAGATGAAGAAGAAGAGGAAGAACTAGAAGAAGAATAAGGGGAAGAAGAAGAAGTAGAGAAGAAGATGAAGAAGAAGAGAAGAAGAAGAAGAACACAAAGATGATGATGAAGAAGTAGTAGTAGCGGAAGAAGAAGAAGAAGAAGAAGAAGATGAGGAAGTGGAAGAAAGGAAAGAAGAAAAGGAAGAAGAAGAAGTAGTACAAGAAGAAGAAGAAGGAGAAGAAGTAGAAGAAGAAGAAAATAAAGAAGAATTAGAATAACATTAAGAAGAAGAAGAAGAAGGTGTAGAAGTAGAAGAAGCAGAAGAAAAAGAAGAAGAACAAGAAGAAGAAAACTAAGAGGAAAAAGAAGTAGAGGAACAACAAGAAGAAGAAAGAGAAGAAGATGATGGTGATGATGATGAGGAAATGAAGAAGTAATAAAAATTGTAGAAGAAGAATAAGTAGAAGAAGAAGAAAAAAATGAAGCAGAAGAAGAAGATTAAGGAGAAGAAGAAGAAGGAGAAGAAGTAGTAGAAGAAGAAGAAGAAGAAGAAGAAGAAGAAAAGGAAGAAGTAAAAGAAAATGAACCAGAAAATGAAGAAGAAGAGGAAGAAGAGGAAGAAGAAGATGAAAAAGAAGAAGAAGAAAAGAAAGATGGAGAAGAAGAAGAAGAAGAAGAAGAAGAAGAAGAAGAAGAGGAAGACGAAGAAGAAAAGAAGAAGAAAAAGATGTAGAAGCAGAAGAGGAGGAAGATGAAGAAGATGGAGAAGAAGAAAAAAAGAACAATACAAAAAAGAAGAAGAAGAACACGAAGAGGAGGAAGAAGAAGAAAAAGGGGAAGAAGAAGAAGACAACGATTTAGTAGAACAAGAACAATAACATAAGAAGAAGACAAAAATGGAGAAGAGAATGAAGAAAAAGAAGAAGAAATAGAAGAATAAGAAGAAGAATAAGAAGAAGAAGAAGAAAAAGGAAAAGAAGTAAAACAAGAATAATAACATAATGAAGAAGACAGAGAGGAAGATGAAGAAGAAGAAGAAGAAGATGATGATGAAGAAGAAGAAGAAATAGAAGATGAAGGAGAAGAAGAAGAACATAAGGATGAAGAAGAAAATGGTAAAGAAGAAGAAAAAGAAGAAGAAAATGGAGAAAAAGGAGGAGAAGAAGAAGAAGAAAAAGAAGGGGATGAAGAAGACAGAGAAGAAGAAGAGGAAGAGGAAGAAGTAGAAGAAGAACATGAAGGAGAAGAGAAAGAAGAAGATGATGATGATGATGAAGAAGAACTTGAAGGAGTAGGTAGAAGAAGAAAAGGAAGTAGAATAAGAAGAGGAGGAAGAAGAAGTAGAAGAAGAATTAGGGGAAGAAGAAGAAGTAGAGAAGAAGGTGAAGAAGAAGAGAAGAAGAAGAAGAACACAAAGATGACGATGAAGAAGTAGTAGTAGTAGAAGAAGAAGAAGAAGAAGAAGAAGAAGAAGAAGATGAGGAAGTGGAAGAAGGGGAAGAAGAAAAGGAAGAAGAAGAAGTAGTACAAGAAGAAGAAGAAGAAGAAGGAGAAGAAGTAGAAGAAGAAGAAAAAAAAGAAGAACAAGAATAAGAATAAGAATAAGAAGAAGAATTTGTAGAAGTAGAAGAAGAAGAACAACAAGAAGAGGAACAATAAGAGGAAAAGAAGTAGAGTAACAAGAAGAAGAAGAAGAAAGAGAACAAGATGATGATGATGATGAAGAAGATGAAGAAGTAATAGAAATTGTAGAAGATGAATAAGTAGTAAAAGAAAATGAAGTAGAAGAAGAAGATTAGAGGGAAGAAGTAGTAGTAGTAGTAGAAGAAGAAGAAGACAAAGTATAAGAAGACAAACAAGAAGAAGAAGAAGAAGAAGAAGATGATGATGATGAAGAAGAAGAAGAAGATAATGAGCATGAAGAAGAAGAAGTTGAAGGCAATGTAGATGAAGAAGAACAAGAAGATGAAGACGAATAAGAAGAAGAGAAAGAAGACAAGAAGTGGAACAAGATGATGGCCAAAAAGAAGATGAAGAAGAAGTAGAAGAAGAAGAAGTTCAAGAAGAATAAAGTGAAGAAGAAGAAGAAGTTGATGGTGATGTTGAAGATGAAGAGGAAGAAGGGAAAGAAGAAGAAGAAGAAGAAGAAGAAGAAGAAGGCAAGGATGACAAAGAAGAAGAGGAAGTAGAAGAAGAGTAAAGAGAAGAAGAAAGAAAGAAGATGAAAAAGAAGATGATGAAAAAGAAGAAGAAGAATTAGGAGAAGAGGAAGAAGAACAAGAAGAAGAAGTAGAAGTAGAAGAAGAAGTAGTAGTAGTAGTAGTAGTTGCAGAAGAAGAAAAAGAAGAAGTAGTTGGAGAAGAAGATGAAGAAGAAGAGGAAGATGGAGAAGAAGAAGGAAAAGAAATAGAAGAAGAAGAAGAAGAAGAAGAAGAAGAAGAAGATGATGAAGAAGAAGAAGAAGGAAAAGATGAAGAAGAAGTAGAAGTAAAGGAAGAAGAAGAACAAAAAGTAGAAGCACAAGAAAAACAACAAAACCAACAACTTGAAGAAGAGAGGAAGAAGTAGAAGAAAAACAAGAAGAAGAAGGGGAAGAAGAAGAAGATGAAGAAGAAGATGACGAAGAAGAAGGAAATTATGAAGAAGAAGAAGAAGAAGAAGAAGAAGCAGAAGAAGAAGACGAAGAAAAGAAGAAGAAGAAGAAGAAGAAGAAGAAGAGGAAGAAGTAGAAGAAGAAGAAGATGAAGAAGAAGAAGAAGGAAAAGATGAAGAAGAAGTAGAAGTAAAGGAAGAAGAAGAACAAAAAGTAGAAGCACAAGAAAAACAACAAAACCAACACCTTGAAGAAGAGAGGAAGAAGTAGAAGAAAAACAAGAAGAAGAAGGGGAAGAAGAAGAAGATGAAGAAGAAGATGACGAAGAAGAAGGAAATTATGAAGAAGAAGAAGAAGAAGAAAAAGCAGAAGAAGAAGAAGACGAAGAAAAGAAGAAGAAGAAGAAGAAGAAGAAGAAGGGGAAGAAGTAAAAGAAGAAGAAGAAGAAAAAGAAGGAGAGGAAGGAGAAGTAGAAGAAGAGTAGGAAAAAGGACTACAAGAAGAATAGCAAGAGGAAGAAGAATAAGAAGAAGAGCAAGACGAAGAAGGTGAAGAAGAAGAAGAAGAAGAAGAAGAAGTAGAAGAAAAAGAAGAAGAAATTGAAGAAGAAGAGGAAGAAAAGGAAGAAGTAGATGTAAGACATGAAAAAGAAGAAGAAGCACAAAAAAAAGAAGTAGAACAAGAGGAAAAAAAAGAACTAGTAGAAGAAGAAGAAGAAGCAAATGAAGAGAAAAGAAGAAGAGAGAGAACATGATGAAGAAGAAGAAGAAGGAGAAGGGGAACAAAGAAGAAGAAGACAAGGAAGAAGAGGAGGAAGAAGAATAATAATAACAAGAAGACGAAGAATACTATGAAGAATAAGAAGAAGAAGAAGAAGAGGAAGAAGAAGAAGAAGAAGACGAAGAAGAAGAAGAAGAAGAAGAAGAATAAGAAGATTATGATTAAGATGTAGAAGAAGAAGACGAAGACTATGTAGAGG
>JAIUJO010002127.1:75000-77500 GCA_023846275.1 Vanilla planifolia
GAAAAAAAAAGAAGAAATAGATGAACAAGTAGTAGAAGAACAAGCCAAAGAAGAGAAGAAGAAGAAGAGAGAGAACATGATGACTAAGAAGAAGGAGAAGAAGGGGAAGAAGAAGAACAAGACAAATATGAAGAAGACTAGGAAGAAGAGGAGGAAGAAGAATAATAATAACAAGAAGACGAAGAATACTACGAAGAATAAGAAGAAGAAGAAGAAGAAGAAGAAGAATATGATGATGATGATGATGATTAAGATGAAGAAGAAGAAGAATAAGATGATGTAGACGAAGAAGAAAAAGAAGAATAAGAAGAAGAAGAGGAACAAGGAGAGGAACAAGAAGACGAGAAAAAGGAAGAAGACGACGAAGAAAAAGAAGAAATAGATGAAGAAGAAGAAGAAGAAGAAGAATAAGAAGAAGGGTAAGCAGGAGAAAATGATGAAGAAGAGCTAAAGGAGGAAGCAGAGGAAGAGGAAAATGAAGTAGAAGAAGAAGAAGAACAAAAAGAAGAATAAGAATAAGAAAAAGAAGAAGACGAAGAAGAAGTAGAAGAACTTGTAGTAGAAGTAGTGGTGGTAGTAGTAGTAGTAGAAGAAGAAGAAGTAGAATGGCAAGAAGAGGGAGAAGAAGAAGCTGGAGAAGAAGAATAATAATAAGAAGAGAAAGAAGGCAAAGAAGAAGGAGGAGAAGAAGAAGATGAAGAAGGTGAAGGAGAAGGTGAAGAAGAGGGAAATTAAGAAGAAGAAGAAGAACAAGAAGAAGAACAAGAAGAAGTAGAAAAGAAGAAGAAGAAGAATAAGAAGAAGAAGAGGAAGTAGAAGAAGAAGAAGTAGAAGAAGAAGTAGAAGTGGAAGTAATGGAAGAAGAAGAAGAAGGAGGAGGAGAAGAATGAGAAGGAGAATGAGAAAAAGAAGAATAAGAAGAAGAAAAAGAAGAAAAACAATAAGAAGAAGAGGAAGAAGAATTAGTTGTAGAAGAAGAGCAAGAAGAGGAAGAAGAAGAAGTAGAAATAAAAGAAGAAGAAGAAATGGAAGAAGAAGCAGAAGAAGAAGATGTAGGACAAGAAGAAGTAGTAGTAGAAGAAAAAGAAGAAGAATAAGAAGAAAAAAGAAGCAGTAGAAGAAGTAGTAGAGGAAGCAAAAGAAGAAAAAGAAGAAGAAGATAGAGAACATGATGAAGAAGAAGAAGACGAAGAAGAAGAAGAAAAAGAAGGAGAGGAGAAGAAGATGAAAAAGAAAAAGAAGAAGAAGACAAAGAAGACGGGGAAGAAGAATAATATTAATAAAAATGATAAGACGAAGAATACTATGAAGAATAAGATGATGAAGAAGAAGATGAAGATTACAAGGATGAAGAAGATGAAGAAGACAAAGACCACGTAGACAAAGAAGAAAGAAGATGAAGAAGAAGAAGAAGAAGAAAAAAAAGAAGAAGAAGAGGAATAAGAAGAGGAACAAGAAGAGGAACAAGAAGTCAAGCAAAAAGAAGATGAAGAAGATGTAGAAGAAGAAGAAGTGCAAGAAGAAGAAGAAGAAGAAGAAAAAGAAGATGAAGAAGAAGAATAAGAAGAAGAAGAAGATGATGATGATGATGAAGAGGAAGATGGGGAAGAAGAAAAAAAAGAAGAAGTAGAAGAAGAAGAAGAAGAAGAAGAAGAGGATGACAAAGAAGAAGAGAAGAAAGAAGAAGAGTGAGGAGAAGAAGGAGAAGAAAAAGAAAAAGAAGAAAAAAAGAAGATGATGAAAAAGAAGAAGTAGAATTAGAAGAACAAGAAGTAGTAGAAGAAGAAGAAGTAGTAGAAGAAATAGAAGTAGAAGAAGAAGAAGAAGAAGAAGAAGAAGAAGTAGTAGTAATATAAGAAGAAGAAGAAGAAAAAGATGAAGAAGAAGAAGAAGAAGATTGAGAAGAACAAGAAGAAGACAAAAAAGAAGAAGAAGAAGAAGAAGAAGAATTAGAAGTAAACTAATAAGAAGAAGAAGAAGAACAAAAAGTAGAAGGACAAGAATAACAACAAAACGAACAACATGAAGAAGAAGGAGACGAAGAAGAAGAATATGAAGAAGAAGAAGAAAAAGAAGAAGAAGAAGAAGTAGAAGGAGAACATGGAGGAGAAGAAGAAGAAGATTATGATTGTGATGATGATGGAGAAGAGGTGTAGGAAGAAGAAGAAGAAGAAGCAAGAGAAGAAGAAGAATCAAAAGAAGAAGAAGAAGAAGAAGTGGAAGAAGAGCAACAAGAAGAAGTAGAAAAAGAAGAAAAAGAGGAAGAAGAACATAAAGGTGTAGGAGAGGAGGAGGAAGAAGAAGAAGTAGAAGTACAAGAAGAAGAAGAGGAAGAAAAAGATGAAGAAGAGAAGAAGACAAGTAAAAAGAATTAGAAGAAGTGGAGGAATAAGAAGAAGAAGAAGAAGAAGAAGAAGAAGAGGAAGAAGACGACGAAGAAGAGGAAGAAGAAGACAAAGACCAAGAAGAGGAAGAACAAGAAGAGGAAGAAGAAGTAGTA
>JAIUJO010002127.1:82500-94778 GCA_023846275.1 Vanilla planifolia
GAATAAGAAGAAAATGAGGAAGAAGTGGAGGTAGAAGAAGAACAAAAAATAGAAGAAGTGGAAGAGGAGGTGGAGGAAGAAGAAGAAAAAGAAGATGACAAAGAAGAAGAAGCAGAAATAGAAGAAGAAGTAGAAGAAGCAGGCCAAGCAAAAGATGAAGAAGAAGATTAAGAAGTAGAAGAATAAGAATAAGAAAAAGTACCAGTAGAAGAAGAAGTAGAAGAAAAAGAAGAGTAGGATGAAGAAGAAGAAGTAGAAAAAGAAGAAGAAAAAGATGGAGAAGAAGAAAAAGAAGGAGAAAAAGTAGGCAAAGAAGAAGAAGAAGAAGAAGAAGAAGAAGAGGGGGAAGAAGAAGAATAGGAGGAAGAAGAAGAAGATGATGATGAAGAAGAAGAAGAATAGGAAGAAGGAGAAGAAGAAGATGATGGTTATGAAGACGAAAAAGAATTTAAAAAAAGGAGAGGAAGAAGAAGAATAAGAACAAGCCTAAGAAGAAGAAGCAAAAGAAAAAGAAGAAGATGGAGTGAAGAATAAGAAGAAGAATAAGAATAAGATGATGAAGAAGAAAAAGACGAAGAAGAATACGAAGAGGAAGAAGACAAAGAGGAAGTAGAAGAAGAAGTTCAAGAAGAAAAACAAGAAGAGGAAGAAGGGGAAAAGGAAGAAGTAGTGCGAGAAGAAGACTAAGAAGAAGAAAAAGAAGAAGAAGAAGAAAAAGATTTTGATGATGATGATGATGATGAAGAGGAGGAGGAGGAACAAAAAGAAAAGAGGAAGAAGAAGAAGAAGTGGAAGAATAAGAAGGAGAAGAAGAAGAAGAAAAAGTAGAAGAAGAACAATAAGAAGAAGAAAAAGAAGAAGAAAAAGAAGAAGAAGAAGCAGAGGAAGAAGAAGAAGAAGAAGAAGAGGAAGAAATCAAGGAAGAAGATGAATAATAAGAAGAGGAAAAAGAAAGAGAAGAATAAAGAAAAGTATAAGAAGAAAAAGAAGAAGAAGAAGAAGAGGAAGGAGTAGAAGAATTAGAGGAAGAAAAGAAGTAGAAAAGGAAGAAGGGGAAGAAGAAGAATAACAGGAAGAACGAGAAGAAGCGGAGGAAGAAGAAGAAGAAAGAGAAGAAGAAGAAGAAAGAGAAGAAGAAGAAGAAGAAGAGGAAGTGGAAGAAAAAGATTAAGAAGGACAAGTCGAAGAAGAAGAAAAAGAAGAATAGGAAGAATGAGAAGAAGTATAGACTAAGAAGTAGAAGAATAAGAAGAAGTAAAAGTAGATGAAGACGAAGAAGAAGAAAAGGATGAAGAAGTAGTTGTACTAGAGGTAGAGGAAGAAGAAGTTGAAGAAGAAGAAGAGGAGGAAGTAGAACAAGAAGATGACGGAGAAGAAACTGAAGAAGAAGAAGAAGAAGGTGAAGAAGAAGAGGAGGGGGAAGAGGAAGAAGAAAAAGAGCAAGCAGACGATGAAGATGGAGAAGAAGAAGAAGAAGAAGAAGAAGAAGAAGTAGAAGAAGAAGAAGAAAAAGAAGAAGAAGAAGTAGAAAACGAAGAAGAGGAAGAAGAAGAAGAATAGGAAGAAGGATGAGAAGAAGTAGAAGAAGAAGAACTGGAAGAAGTAGAAGAACAAGATTAGGAATAAAAAGGTGTAGTTGTAATAGTAGTAAAAGAAGAAGAAGAAGCAAAAGAAGAAGAAGAAGAAGACGATAAAGAAAAAGAAGAACAAGAAGTAGAAAAAGAAGACGTAGAAGACGAAGAAAAAGAAGAAGAGAAAGAAGAAGTAGGAGGAGAAGAAGAAGTAGAAAAAGATGAAGATGAAGATGAAAAAGTGAAAGAACAAGGAGAGGAAGAAGAAGAAGATGAAGAAGAAGAAGAAGAAGAAAAATATGAAGAAGACAGGGAAGAAAAAGAAGAAGAAGAGGAAGAAGTAGAAGAAGAAGAAGAAGAAGAGGAAGAACGACACGAAGAAGAAGAATAAGGAGAAGAAGAGACAAAAGAAGATGAAGAAGAAGAACAACAAGAAGAAATGAAGAAGAAGAAGAAGAGGAATAACTTCAAGTAGAAGAAGAAGAAGAAGTAGAATAAGTAGAAGAAGATGAAGAAGAAAGGGAAGAAGTTGTAGAAGAAGAAGAAGAGGGACAAGAAGAAGAAAAAGAAATAGAAGAAGAAGAAGAGGAAGAGAAAGAGGAAGTTGTAATAGAAGAAGAAGAAGAAGAAAAAGGAAAAGAAGAAGAACAACAAGAAAAAGAAGAGGAAGAAGGGGAAGAAGAAGAATGAGTAGGAGAAGAAGAAGAAGAAGAAAAAGAAGCGGAAGAAGGAGAAGAAGTAGAAGAAGAAGAAGATGATGAAGACGAAGACTAAGAAAAAGATGAAGAAAAAGGGGAAGAAGAAGAAGCAGAGGAAGAAGGAGAAAAAGAAGGAGAAGAAGAAGAAGAAGATAAAGAAGAAGAAGAAGAAGTTTAGGAAGAGTAAGAGAACGAAGGAGAAGAAGAAGAAGAAGTAAAAGAAGAAAAAGACGAAGAAGTAGATGAAGATGAAGATTAAAAAGAACAAGACAATGAAGAAGCAGGGTAACAGCCTCAGTGTTTCGTATGTTATTTTATTTTATTTGCTTAAACGAAAGAGCTCTGTGAGACGAATCCAACGATGTTTAATTTGTAATTTTTGGAGCTCTAATGAATAAATTATGAATTTTTGAAGATTTGGGATAAATTTGTAACGTACAGGATAGATATGTAATTTTTAAATGTCAGCTTAGTTCAAATCCAATTGGCAGAGGATATATTTGCAAATATAAAATTTAGAGGGGGTTTTCTACAAAATGCTGTTTACGAACGTTCGATTAAGTCGGTTTTGGCAGCAGCTATAAAAGCTGACTCTGCCCGTTTGAAAAGCATTTCTGCTAAAACGGCGACGAGGCACGGCGGTGAGGAATTTTAGTGATTTTCGGTACGCAACGACGATGGCCAACGAAGGTGAGAATTTTTATTTGCTTTGTTGTTTTTATAAGTTTTTCAGGGAGTGGCGGTTAGTTGGCCGACGAGAGACGCAAGAAATTTTGAAGTTCACCAGCGAAATATTTCTGTTTCGTCGGACGCGAGAGAGAGAGAAAGGGCGGCGTGAACTGGTCCAGGCTTTGGATCAGGTTACACTTCTGAACCGGATGTCGAGCGCGCGCGATACAGCACGTCCAGCTCGCGGTCCAACGCGTCGAGCACGTGCGGTCCAGTGCGCTGAGCACGCCCGATCCAGTGTCGAGAGCGCACGGTCCATCACGCCTAGTGGGCGGTCCAGCGACGACGTCAGGAATTTGGAAATTTAGAAAATGCAGTTTGGAAAGTTGTTTGGAAAAGCTTTTAGAAAGCTTTTCTGCGCGGGTGGTTCAGCGATGGGCGCGGGCAGTCTAGCATAGATCGTGGCCGGTCCAGCGCCTTTTGGGATTTATTTTGGGGTGTGTTTGGGAAAGCTTTTAGAAAGAAATTTTTGGCTAATAAGCATATTTAAATTAAGACGGTTGGTACTACAAATTCAGGCAGATAAATTTCCTAACCCTGTGATGTAGCATAGTATTATATGTTTTACATGGTTTTCTTACTATCACATGATGTTTTAATTGTTGCATATGATAAAGGAAAACATGATGTTTTTGTTTTTACTTATGCATTGGTATGAAAATTAGAAAAAAAAGAAATAACAAGGTATGATAATGAAATCAAAAGAAAGAAACAATTTGTAAAGAAAGATCTTTCATATGGCATAATTATTTGGAATTTTGATTGGAAATGATAGTAAAAAAATGGATTCCCAGAGAACATTATCCTCACCACTAGGCTTAGCGTGTGGGATCGCAGGGTATCGATCTTTGGATCAGATATCTGCCTAGTGTTTTGTGCTATGACTCCATGATGATTTACACCAGGCTCAGCTTGTTGGATCGCAAGATATGGTACCATACCTTCCTGGTGGCACTAGGCTCAGCGTGTTGGATCTCAGGGTATCGATCTTCGGATCAGATATCTGCCTAGTGTTATGTGCTTGGTTGGATGCCGGTTAGAGGACAATCATTGATGATTAGATCCAGAGGATAATGCCTCAAAGAGAATTGGGCCTGGTAATAACACACTATATAAGGAACTTGCATTTCTTTATGGTTTTCATTTAGCATTACTTTATATAGATGACATATGGTATGATTTTAGCTTGGTGCATATGATTCATTTTTATTGTTTATGGTATTTTATTATGCCTTTTTATTTACTTGGTTAACTATGTGGAATTATCTACTGAGATGTACAAAATCTCATTTAGTGCTTACATCACAAGTTATGAAACCACTGCACCGAGAACTAGTAATGATACTGTTACAGGAGAGCCATTTTCATGAGATGTGTGAGAAAGGAGAGAGCTTAGTGTGATTAAAGTTGAAAAAAAAACGTCTTTATGTATATATTTTGGATTTTAGTTTAGTTAGTTTGTCTCACCGTCGGGTCTCCACCTTGGTTTTTTTTCATTGTCCTCACTCTTATGGAAATTTTGTTATTTAGAGGTACTAGTTTAGGTGGGGGCTTGACAAGCAGAAGAAGTTGATGAAAAAGATGAAAAGAAGTAGAAAAAGTAGAAGAATAAGGAGAATTTTAAGGAGGAGAAGAAGAAAAAGATGAAGAAGAGGAAGAAGAAGAAGATGAAGTTGTAAAAGAAGAAAAAAGGGAAGAAGAAAGTAGAAGAGGAAGTAGAAGAAGTAGAAGAAAAAGAAAAAGAAGAAGAAGAGGGGGAAGAGGAGGAGGAGGAAGGAAAAGAAGAAGTAGAAGTAAAAGAAGAAGAGAAAGAACAAGAAGAAGAAGAAGAAAAAGAAGAAGAAGTAGAACCAGAAGTTGAAGTAGAAGTAGAAGTAGAAGAAGTAGAAGAAGAAGAAGAAGAAGATAAGGAAGTGGAAGAAAAAGAAGAAGAAGAAGATGAAGAAGAAGAAGAAGAGTAAGAAGAAGAAGAAGAAGAAAAAGAAGAGAAAGATGATGAACATGTAGGAGATGAAGAAAACGAAGGAGAAGAAAAAGAAGAAGAAGAAAAACAAGCAAAAGAAGAAGAAGAAGGAGAAGAAGAAAAAGTAGAAGAAGAATTAGAAGAAGGAGAACAATGATAAGAAGAAGAAGAAGAAGAAGTAGTAGGGAAAGAAGAAGAAGAAGAGGAACAAGAAGAAGAAGAAGAAGGTGAAGAAGGAGAAGCAAAAGAAGACGAAGAAGGCAAAGAAGAAGAAGAAGAAGAAGAACAAGAAGAAGACAAGGAAGGATAAGAGAATAATGGAGAAGAACAAGTTGAAGAAGAAGAAGAAGAAGAAGAACAGGAAGACGAAGAAGAAGAAGAACGTAAAGAAGAAGAAGTAGAAGAAAAGGAAGAAGAAGAAGATGAAGTGATGATAACGATGATGATGATGATGAAGAAAAAGAAGAGCATGAAGAAGAGGAAGAAGTAGACAAAGAGGAAGAAGTAGACAAAGAGGAAGAAGAAAAAGAAGAGCATGAAGAAGAGGAAGAGGAAGAAGAAGAAGAAGAAGAAGAAGATGGATTACGAGTAGAAGAAGAAGAAGAAGAAGAAGAGGAAAAAAAAGAAGAAGAAGAAGAAGAAGAAGAAAAACAAGAAGAAGAAGAAGAAGAAGAAGAAGAAGAAGAAGAAGACGAAGAAGAAGAAGAAGAAGAAGAAGATGATGATGATGAAGAAGAAGAAGAAGAAAATAAGGAATAAGAGGAGGATGAAGAAGAAGAGGAAGAAGAAGAAGAAGAGGAAGAAGCGAAGAAGAAGTAGAAGAAGAAGAAGAGAAAGAACAGGTAGTTGTTATAGTAGTAACAAAAGAAGAAGGTGAAGAAGAAGAAAAAGAAGTAGAAGAGGAAGAAGGAAAAGAAGAAGAAGAAGATGAGGAGGAGGAGGTGGAAGAAGAAGAAGAAGAAAAGAAGATTAAAATAGGTAGTAGTAGTAGTAGTAGAAGAAGAGAAGGAGGAGGTAGGAAGATAAGAAGAAGAAGAAGAGGAAGAAAAAGAAGAAGAAAAGAATAAGAAGTAGAAGAATAAGTAGAAATAGAAGTAGAAGAAGAAGATGATGAAGAAGAAGAAGAAGACAAAGAAGTGTAAGAAGAAGAAGAAGTAATAGAAGTAGTAAAAGAAGATGAATAATACAAAGGAGTGGAGGAGATAGAAGAAAAAGAAGTAGATGAAGAAGAAGAAGAAGTAGATGGTGATGATGTTGAAGAAGAAGGAGAAGTAGAAGAAGAAGTGGTAGAAGTAGAACATGAAGAAGAAGAAGAAGAAGAAAGATAAGTAGAAGTAGAATAAGAAGAAGAGGAAGAAGAAGATGCAGAAGAGCAAGAGGAAGAGGAAGAAGAAGAAATAAAGAAAAAGAAAAGAAGAAGATGAATAAGAAGAAGGAGAAGAAGAAGTAGTAGAAGAAGAAGATGAAGATGAAGAAGACCAAGAAAAAGAAGAAGAAGAAGAAAAAGCAGTAGAAAGAATTGAAGAAAAGGAGAAGAAATAGTAGGAGCTATAAGAGAAGGAAAAGAAAAAGGAGAAGCATAATAAGAAGAAGAAGAAGAAGGAGAGGAAGAAGAAGAAGTAGAACAACAAGTAGAAGAAGAAGAAGACAAAAAAGTAGAAGAAGAAGAAGAAGTAAAGAAAGAAGATGATGAAGACGAAGAAGAAGAAAACACAAAAATTGATAGGAGGAGGATGAAGAAGAGGAAGAAGAAGAAGAAGAAGACGATGAAAAAGAGGAGGAAGAAGAAGAAGAAGAAGAAGAACAGGAAGAAGAAGAAGAAAAGGAAGAATATGAGGAAGATGAAGAAGAAGAGGATGGAGAATGGGAAGAAGAGAAAGGAGAAGAAGAAGAAGAAGAAGTAGAAGAAGATGAAGAAGAAGAAGAAGTAGAAGTAGACGATTAACATGAAGAAGTAGAAGAAGAGGAAGGAGATGATGAAGAATATTTAGAGCAAGAGTAAGAAGAAGAAGAAGTAGAAGCAGAAGATGAGGAAGAAGAAGAAGTAGTAGTAAAAGAAGAAGAAGAAGAAGATAAAAAAGAAGTAAAAAAGGAAGAAGAAGTAGGAGCAAAAGGGGAAGAAGAACAAGAAGAAGAAGAAGACAAAAAATAAGAAGTAGAAGAAGAAAAAGAAGATGAGGAAGTAGAGAAAGAAGAAAAAGAAGAAGATGAAGTAGTGGAAGAAAAAGAAGAAGAACATGAACAAGAAAAGTAAGGAGAAGAAAAAGAAAAAGATGGAGAAGAAGAAGAAGAAGAAAATGAAAAAAAAGAAGAGGAAGAAGAAGTAGTAGTAGTAGTCTGAGAAGAAGATAAAGAACAAGACGACAAAGAAGGAGAACAAGAAAAAGGCGAAGTAGAAGATGAAGAAGAAGAAGAAAAAGTCGAAGAAGTAGTTGTAGCTGTAAGATAAGTAGAAGAAGAAGATGATGATGAAGAAGAAGAAGAAGAGAAAGAAGAAGCAAAAGAAGAAGAGGAAATAGAAGTGCAAGAAGAAGAACAAGGAGAAGGTGAAGAAGATGAAGAAGAAAAAGAAGAAGAAGAAGAAGAGGAGGAAGAAGAAAAAGAAGAGGAATAAGAAGAAGTATCAGAAGAAGGAGAAAAAGAAGAAGAGGAAGATGAAGAAGAAGAAGAAGAAGAAGAGGAAGAAGCAGAAGGAGAAGTAGGAGAAGAAAATGAAGAAGAAGAAGATGATGATGATGAAGAAGATGAAGAAGAAGAAGAAGAAGGAGGTGGAGGAGGACAAGAAGAAATAGAAGAAGAAGAAGAAGAAGAAGAAGTGGAAGAAGGAGAACAAATTAAAGAGGAAGAAGAAAAAGAAGAAGAAGAATAAGAAGAAGAGGTTTAAGTGGAAGAAGAAGAACAAGAAGAGGACAAAGAAGTTCAAGAAAAATTAGAGGAAAAATAAGAAGAAGAAGAAGAAGAAGTAGATGTATTAGATGAGAAAGAAGAAAAAGAATAAGAAGAAGAAGTAGTAGTAATAGTAATAGTAGTAGTAGAAGAAGAAGAATTTGAAGGAGGAGGAGAAGAAGAAGAAGAAGAAGAAGATGAAAAAGAAAAAGCAAAAAAGGAAGAAGAAGAGGAACTAGAAGGGAATGATAAAGAAGAAGAAGAAGAAGAAGAAAAATAAGAAGTAGAAGAAGAAGAACAAAAGAAGAAGGCAAAGAAAAAGTAGTAGTTGAAGAAGACGAAGATGAAGAAGAGGAGGTGGAAGAAGAAGAAGATGTGAAAGAAGAGGAAGTAGAGGAAGAAGAAGAGGAAGAAGAAGAAGAGGAAGAGGAAGAAGAACAAGAACAAGAAGAATAAGAAGAAGAGGATTAAGAGGAAGAAGAAGAAGAAGAGGACGAAGAAGTTGAAGAAAAATTAGAGGAAGAATAAGAAGAAGAGGAAGAAGTAGATGTATTAGATGAACAAGAAGAAGAAGAAGAAGAAGAAGAAGAAGAAGAAGAAGAAGAAGAAGAAGAGGTAGTAGTAATAGTAATAGTCATAGAAGAAGAAGACGAAGAAGACGAAGAAGAAGAAGAAGAAAAAGAAGAAGAAGTAGATAAAAAGGAAAAAGCAAAAAAGGAAGAAGAATAGGAAGTAGAAGGGAATGACAAAAAAGAAGATGAAGAAGAAGAAGAAGAAAAAAAAGAAGTAGAAAAAGAAGAAGAAAAAGAAGAAGAAGGAGAAGAAGGACCATAAGAAGATGACAAAGAAGAAGAAGAAGAAGATGAAGAAGGAGGAGAAGAAGAATAAAAAGAAGAGGATGAGGAATAAGAAGAAGAAGAAGAAGAAGATGGAGAAAAACAAGGAGAAAAGAAGGAGAAGTTGATGAAGAAGAAGAAGAAGAAGAAGGAGAAGAAGATGAAGAAGAAGAAGAAAAAGAAGAAGAGGAGAAAGAAAAAGAAGAGAAGAAGAAGAAGAGGTAGAAGAAGAAGGAGAAGAAGAAGAAGAAGAAGGAGAAGATGAAAAAGAAGAAGAAGAGGAGGAAGAAGAAGAAGAAGAAGACGAAGAAGAAGAAGATGAAGAAGAAGATGAAGAAGAAGAAGACATAGAAGAAGTTGAAGAAAAAGTAGAAGAAGAAATAGTTGTAGTAGTAAAAGAAGAAAAAGAAGAAGAAGAAGATGATGAAGAAGATGAAGTAGAAGAAGAAGAGGAAGACGAAGAAAAAGAAGAAGAAGAAGAAGAAGAAGTCAAAGGGGAAGTAGAAGAAGAAGAACAAGAAAAAAACAAGATGAGGAAGAAGTAGTGCGAGAAGTAGAGTAAGAAGAAGAAAAAGAAATAGAAAAAAAAAGTAGTAGAAGAAGAAGATGATGATGATGATAATGATGAAGAAGAAAAAGAAGAAGATGATGATGAAGAGGAGGAAGAAGAAGAAAATGGAAAAAGAAGAGGAAGAAGAAGAAGAAGAAGAAGAAGGGGAAGAAGAAGGAGGAGAAGAAGAAGAGGCAGAAGAAGAACAACAAGAAGAAGAAGATGATGAAGAAGAAGCATAAGAAGGAGAAGAAGAAGAGGAAGAAGCCGAGGAAGAAGATGAATAATAAGAAGAAGAGGAAGAAGAAGGAGAAGGATAAGGAGAAGTATAAGAAGAATAAGTAGAAGAAGAAAAAGAAGAATAATAATAAGAAGAATGAGTAGAAGTAGAAGAAGAAAAAGAAGCAGAAAAAGAAGATGGCAAAGAAGATAAAGAAGTAGAAGAAGAAGAAGAAGATAAAGAAGAAGAAGAAGAAGAAAAAGAAGAAGAAAAAGATGGAGAAGAACAAGTCGAAGAAGAAGAAGAAAAGAGGAAGAATGACAAGTAGTAGACTAATATGTAGAAGAATAAGAAGTAGAAGAAGATGAAGATGAAGTAGAAGACGAAGAATAAGAAGAGGACGAAGAAGTAGTTGTACTAGAGGTAGAGGAAGAAGTTGAAGAAGAAGGGGAAGAGGAAGTAGAACAAGAAGATGTCGGAGAAGAAACTGAAGAAGAAGAAGAAGAAGAAGAAGAGGAAGAAGGAGAAGAAGAAGAGGAGGAAGAGGAAGAAGAAGAAAAGGAGGAAGAAGAAGAAGAAGAAGAACAAGAAGAATTAGAAGAAGAAGAAGAAGAAACAGAAAAAGAAGAAAGGGAAGAAGAAGAATAATATGAAGGAGGAGAAGAAGGAGAAGAAGAAGAAGAAGAAGTGGAAGGAGTAGAAGAAGAAGATAAGGAATAAGAAGTTGTAGTTATAGTAGTAGGAAAAGAAGAAGAAGAAGAATAAGAAGAAGAAAAAGATGAATAAAAAGAAGAAGACGATGAAGAACAAGAAAAACAATAAGCAGAAGAGGAAGACGACGAAGATGCAGAAGATGAAGAAGAAGAAGAAGAGAAAGAAGAAGAAGAAGGAGAAGAAGAAGAAGAAGAAGAAGATGATGATGAAAAAGAGAAAGAAGAAGAAGGTGAAGAAGAAGAAGAAGAAAAATATGAAGAAGAGAAGGAAGAAAAGGAAGAAGAAGGGAAAGAAGTAGAAGAAGAAGAAGAGGAAGAAGAGAAAGGAGGAGAAGAAGAAGAAGAATAAGGAGAAGAATAGACAAAAGATGAAGAAGAAGAAGAAGAAGAATAAGAAATGAAGAAAAAGAAGACGAAGAAGGACTTGAAGTAGAAGAATATGATGAAGAAGAAAAAGAAGTAGAAGAAGATGATGAAGAAAGGGAAGAAGCAGAAGAAGTGAAGCTTGGTTATTCTAAGCTAGGCTTGACTAGGCAAGATTTAATTAGAGTAGAGTAGAATAAAGTAGAGCTACATTAGGCTAGCCTAAATGAGGCTAAGCTAGAGTGCAAAGTACAGAAGAGTAGAGAAAAGCAAAGTAGAGCAGAGCAAAATAGAGAGGAGCTGAGAAGAAGATAGCAAAGCATAACATAACAAAATAGAGTAGAGCAGAGCTCGGTTTGGCAAGGCTAGGATAGGCTAAGCAAGGTTATGACAGGTTAGGCAAGACTAAAGTAGAGTAGAGTAAAGTAGAGCTTGTTTAAGCATAGTTTAGGCTAGGCTATGTTAGAATAGAGTAAAGTACAGTAGAGTGGAGTAGACTAGAGTAGAGTAGAGTAGAGTATAGTAGAATAGAGTAAAATAGAGTAGAGTATAGTAGAATGGAGTAGAGTAGAGTAGAGTAGAGTAGAGGAGAGGAGAGAAGAGCAGAGTAGATAAGAGTAGAAGAGTAGAGAAGGGCAGAATAGAGCAAAGAAGAGTACAACAGTGCAAAGCAATAAAGAAAAAAGTAGAGTAGAGTATAATAGAGCTAGATTAGGCTAGGATAGGCTTTCTTATGCTAAGCAAGAGTAGAGTTGGGTTAGGCTAGGGTAGGCTAAGCATGGCTAGGCAAGGTTAGGCTAGAGTAGAATAGAGTAGAGTAGAGTTAGATTATGCTGGCTAGGCTAGGCTAGAGTAGTAGAGTAGAGTAGAGTGGAGTAGAGTAAAGCAGAGTAGAGTAGAGGAGAATAGAGTAGATAATAGTAGAAGAGTAGAGAAGGGTAGAATAGAGCAAAGAAGAGTATAATAGTACAAAGTAGTAAAGAAAAAAGTAGATTATAGTAGAGCTAGATTAGGCTAGGGTAGGCTTTCTTAGGCTAAGCTAGTATAGAGTTGGGTTAGGCTAGGGTAGGCTAAGCATGGCTAGGCAAGGTTAGGCTAGAGTAGAATAGAGTAGAGTAGAGTTAGATTATGCTGGCTAGGCTAGGCTAGAGTAGAGAACAATAGAGTAAAGTAGAATAAAGTTGAGTAGAGTACAGTAGAGAAGAGGGGAGTAAGAGCAGAGTCGAGTAGAGTATAATAGAGTAGAAAAGAATAGAGTAAAGCAGAGTAGAGCAGAGCAAAGGAGACCAGAGTAGAGCAATGAAGAGCACAGTAAAATAGAGCTGAGTAGAGCAAAGAAGTGAAAAGTATAACAAAGAAGAGTACAATAGAGCAAAGTAGAGTAGAGTAAAGTAGAGCTAGGTGAGGCTAGGCTAGAGTAGAGTAATGTAGAGTAGAGTAGATTAGAGTAGAAGAGTATAAAGTAGAGTAGAGTAGAATAGTGCTAGCTCAGGCTAGGCGAAGCTAGAGTACAATAAAGTAGAGTAAAGTAGAATAGAATAGAGCATAATAGAGTAGAGAAGAGTGGAGTAGAGCATAGTAAAATAGAGCAGAGTGAAGCAAACTAGAGCAAAGCATGGTTGGGCTAAGCTAGCTTAGGTTAGGCTAGGCATGGTTAGAGTAGAATAGAATAGATTAGAGTAGAGTATAAAAGAGCTAAGTTAAGATAAGCTAAGCTAGGCTAAATTAGAATAGAGTAGAGTAAAGTAG
>JAIUJO010001251.1:17500-25000 GCA_023846275.1 Vanilla planifolia
GTTCTTGTTCTTCTTCTTGTTCTTCTTCTTCTTCTTCTTCTTCCACTTCTTCTTCTTGCTCTTCTTGCACTTCTTCCTCTTCTTCCTCTTCATCTTTCGCTTCTTCATATTCTTCTTCTTCTTTCTCTTCTTCTTTACCTTCCTCTTCTTCATTTTCTTCTTCTTCTTCCTCTTCTTCTTCTTCTTCTTCTTCCGCTTCCTCTTCTTCATCTTCTTATTCTTCTTCTTCTTCTTCTTCTTCCTTTTCTTTACCTTCTTATTCCTTTTCATCTTCTTCTTCTTCTTCTTCTTCTTCCTCTTCATTCTCTAATCTTCTTCTTCGTCTTCTTCTTCTTGTTCATCGACTTCTTATTCTTCTTCTTCTTCTTCATCAACTTTTTCTTTTTCTTCTTCTTTTTCTTCTTCTTCTTCTTCTTCTTCAGCCATTACCACTACTACTGCATCTAGTACTTCTTCTTCTTCTTCCTCCTCTTCTTTACATTTTTTTCTCCTAATCTTCTTCTTCTTCTTCTTCTTCTTCTTCTTTTTCTTCTTCTTCATGATCATATTTTTCTTTTTCTTCTTCTTCTTCTTTTTCTTCTACCACTACCACTACTACATCTAGTACATCTTCTTCTTCTTCCTCTTCTTCTTTACATTTTTTCTACACATCTTCTTCTTCTTCTTCTTCTTCTTCTTCCTCTTATCCTCTTTCTTTTACTTCCTCTTCTTCCTCTTCTTCTTCTTCTTCGTCATGATCATCTTATTCTTCTCCTTCTTCTTCTTCTTCTTCTTCTTCTTCTTCTTCTTCTCCTTCTTCTCTATCTTCTTCATCTTCTTTTTCTTCTTCTTCTTCTTCTTTTGCTTCTTCTCCCTCTTATTCTTCTTCTTATCATTTTTCTTATTCTTCTTCATCTTCTTTTTCTTTAACTTCATCTTCTTCATCAGCTTCTTCTACTTTTTCTTCTTCTTCTTCTTCTACATCTTCTTCCACTTCTTCTTCTTCTAGTTCTGCTTCTTCTTCTTCTTCTTCTTTTTCATCCTTTTCTTCTTTGTCTTCCTCTTCTTCTTCTTCTTTTTCTTCTTCTTATTCTTCATCTTCTTCATCATCATCATCTTCTTCTTCTTCTTCATCTTCTTCCTCTACGTCTTCTTCTTCTTCTTTTTCTTGTTCCTCTTCTTCCTCTTCGTCATTGTTGTCTTCTTCTTCTTCTTCGCCTTCTTCTTTTTCTTCTTCTTCTTCATCATCATCTTCTACTTCTACTTTTTCTTCTTCTTCCTCGCCTTCGTCTTCTTCTTCTTCTTCTTCTTCTTGTTCGTCTTATTCTTCTTCTTCATCTTCTACTTGTTCTTCTTCTTCTTATTATTTTTCTTCTTGTTGTTGTTCTTCTTCTTCTTCATCATCATCTTCTTCTTCTTCTTCTTCATCATAATCGTCAACATCTTCTTCTTCATCTTCTTCTTCTTCTTCTTCTTCCACTTCATCTTCTTCTTCTTTATCTTCATCTTCTTCATCCTCTTCTTCTTCTTCTTCTTCTTCCTCATTTTGTTCTTGCTCTTCTTCTTCTTCTTCGTCTTTTTCTTCTTCTTATTCTTATTCTTATTCTTCTTTTTCTTCTCCTTTTTTCTTTTTCTACTTCTAGTTCATCTTCTTCTTCTTTTTCTTCTTCTTCTTCTTCATCTTCCTCCACTTCTTTATCTTCTTCTTCTTCTTATTCTTCTTCTACTTCTTCTTCTTCGTCTTCTTCATCCTCTTCTTCTTTACCTTCCTCTTCTTCTTCTTCTTCTTCTTCTACATCTTCTTCTTCTTCTTCTTCTTCTACATCTTCTTCTTCTTCTACTACTTCTTCTTCTTCTTCTTCTTCTACTACTTCCTCTTTTTCATCTTCTTCTTCTACTTCTACTTCTATTCCTTCTTCAACTTCTTCAAAATCTTCATCTTTTCTTCTTCTTCTTCTTCTTCCTCTTCTTTTTCATTTTCTTTATCATCTTCTTCCATTTCTTCCTCTTCTTCTTCTTTTTCTTCTTTTTCTTCTTCTTCTTCTTCTTCTTCTTCTTCTTCTTCTTCTTCCTCTTCTTCCTCTTCTTCTTTTTCTTCTATTTGTTCTTCATCCTCTTCTTCCTCTTCTTGGTCTTCTTTTCCTTCTTTTTCCTCTTCTTTGTCGTTGTCTTCTTCTTCTTCATCATCATCTTCTCCTTCTTCTTCTTCTTCTTCTTCTTCTTCCTTGCCTTCGTCTTCTTCTTCATCTTCCTATTCTTCTTCGTCTTCTTCTTCTTCTTGTTCATCTAATTCTTCTTCTTCTTCTTCTACTTCTTCTTCATCTTCCCCTTCTAGTTCTTCTTCTTCTTCTTTAATTTTGCCTTTGTCTTCTTCTTCTTCGTCATCTTCTTCTTCTTCTTGTTGTTCTTATTATTCTTCATCGAAGTCTTCTTCATCTTTTTTTTCTACTTCTTCATCATCTTCTTTTTCTTCTTTTTCTTCTTGTTCTTCTTCTCCTTCTACTACTTCTTCTTCTTCTTCTTCTTCTTATTCTTCTACTTTTTCTTCTTCATCTTCTTCTTCTTCTTCTTGTTCTTTTTCTTCTTCTTCTTTTCTTCTTTTTTTTCTTCTTCTTCTTCATCAACTTCTTCTTCTTCATCATCTTCATCTTCTTCTTCTTCTTCTTCTTCTTCTTCTTCTCCTTCTTCTTCTTCTGCTTCTTCTTCTTCTTCTTCATTTTCATCTTCTTCTTCTTCTACTTCTTCTTCTTCTGCTTCTTCTTCTTCTTCTTTAAAATCTTCATATTTTTCTTCTTCTTCTTCTTTTTCTTCTTCTTCTTCTTCTTATTATTCGTCTTCTTCTTCTTCTTCTTCTTCTTCTTCTTCGTCTACTTCTTCTTTTTCTTCTTCTTCTTCTTCTTTTTCTTCTTCTTCTTCATCATCTTCTTCCACTTCTTCCTCTTCTTCATCTTCTTCTTCTTCTTCTTTACCTTCCTCTTCTTCTTCTTCTTCTCCTTCTTCCTCATCATCATCTTCTTCTTCTTCTTCTTCGTCTTCTCCTTCTTCCTCCTCCTCCTCTTCTTTGTCTTCTTCTTCTTCTTCTTCCTCTTGTACTTCATCTTCTTCTTATTATTCTTCTTCTCCTTCTTCTTCTTCTTCTTCCTCTTCTTGTTATTCTTTCTCTTCTACCTCTTCTTCCTCTTCTTCAACTTCTTGTTCCTATTCTTTCTCTTCTTCTTCATTTTCTTCTTCTTTCTCTTCTTCTTCTTCATCAACTTTTTCTTTTTCTTCTTCTTCTTCTTCTTCTTCTTCTACCACTACCACTACTACTGCATATAGTACTTCTTCTTCTTCTTCCTTTCCTTCTTTACCTTTTTTCTCCTCATCTTCTTCTTCTTCTTCTTATTCTTCTTCTTCCTCTTCTTTACCTTCTACTTATTCTTATTGTTTTTCTTCTTCTTCTTCTTCTTCTACCTCTTCTTCCTCTTCATTCTCCTCTTCGTCTTCTTCTTCCTATTCTTCCTCTTCCACTTCTTCTTTTTTTTCTTCTTTTTCATCATCTTCTTTTCCTTTTTCTTCTTCTCCTTCTTCTTGCTCTTCTTCTACTGCTACTACTGCTACTTCTAGTATTTCTTCTTCTTCTTTCTCTACTTCTTTACCTTTTTTCTCCTCATCTTTTTTTTCTTATTATTATTATTAAAATTATTATTATTCTTCTTCTTCTCCTTCCTCATATCCTCCTTCTTCTTGTTATTTTACTTCTTATTCTTCTTCATCATCTTCTTTTCCTTCTTCATATTAATCATTTTCTTCTCCTTCTTCTTCTTCTTCTTAATTCTTCTTCTTCTTCTTTTTCTTCTTCTTCTTCTTCTTATTTCTTCTTCTTCTTATTCTTCTTCTTCTTCTTCTTTTCATCTACGTCTTCTTGTTCTTCTTCTTCATCTTCTGGATCTTCTTCTTCTTCTTCTTCTTCTTATTATTCATTTTCAAATTCTTCTTCATTTTCTTCTTCTTCAACAACTTCTTCTTCTTCTTCCTCTTCAAAATATTCATCTTTTTCTTCTTTTTCTTGTTCTTCTTCTTCTTCTTCTTTTTCTTCTAATTCGTTGATGTCTTCTTCTTCTTCGTCGTCTTCTTCTTTTTCTTCTTCTTCTTCATCATATTCGCCTTCTTCTTCTTCTTCTTCTTCGCCTTCATCTTCCTCTTCTTCGTCTTCTTCTTCTTCTTCTTCTTCTTCTTATTCTTCTCCTTCTTCTTTTCGTCTTCTTCCTCTTCTTATTCTACTTCTTCTTCTTCAGCTTCTTCTTTTTATTTTTCTTCTTCTTCTTCTTCTTCTTCAACTTCTTTTTCTTCTTCTTCTTCTTATTCTTCTTCTTCAACTTCTTCCTCATCATCTTCTTCTTCTTCTTTTTCATCTTCTTCATCTTCTTCATCTTCTTCATTTTCTTCTTCTTCTTCTACTTCTTCTTCTTAAAAGTCTTCAACTTTTTCTTCATCTACTTGTTCTTCTTCTTGTTCTTCTTCTTGTTCTTCTTCTTTTTCTGCTTCTTCTTCTTCTTCCTCTTATTCTTATTCTTCTTCTTTTTCTTCTTCTTCTTCCTCTTCTTCTACTTCTTCTACTTCTTCTTCATCTTCTTCTTCTTCTTATTCTTCTTCTTTTCTTCTTCTTCTTCTTCTTCCACTTCTTCCTCTTTTTCTTCTTCTACCACTTCTTCTTCTTCTTCTTTACCTTCCTCTTCTTATTCTTCTTCTTCTTCATCTTCATCTTCATAATCTTCTTCTTCTTCCTCTTCATCCTCTTCTTCATCTTCTTCTTCTTCTTCTTCCACTTCTTTATCTTCTTCTTATTCTTATTCTTATTCTTATTCTTGTTCTTGTTCTTCTTCTTTTTCTTACTCTTCTTCCTCTTCATCCTCTTCTTCATCTTTCTCTTTCTGTTCTTCCTCTTCATCTTCTTCTTCTTCTTCTTCTTTTTCTTCTTTGTCATCATCTTTTTCTTCTTCTTCTTCTTCTTATTCTTCTTCTTCATCTTACACTACCCCAACTACTACATCTAATACTTCTTCTTCTTCTTCCTCTACTTCTTTACCTTTTTTTCTCCTAATCCTCTACTTCTTCTTCTTCTTCTTCTTCCACTTCCATACCTTCACCTTATTTTTATTCTTATTCTTCTTCTTCAGCTTCTTCTTCTTCTTCTTCTTCTTCTTTCCCTTATTCCTCTTCTTCCACCTCTTCGTCTTATTCTTTCAATTCTCCCTCTTCTTCTTCTTCTTCATCATATTTTTATTTTTCTTCTTCTTCTACTTCTTCTTCTTCTACCACTACAACTACTACCACATCTACTACTTCTTCTTCTTCGTCTTCTTTACCTATTTTCTCCTCTTCTTCTTCTTCTTCTTCTTCTTCTTCCTATTATGCTCCTTCTTTTTCTTCCTCTTTTACTTGTTCTTACACTTCTTCATCTTCTTCTTCTTCTTCGTCATCATCTTCTTCTTCTTCTCCTTCTTGTCTTCATCTTCTTCTTCTTCCACTTCTTCTTCTTCTTTCTTCTTTTATTTCTTCCTCTTCATCTTCTTCTTCTTCTTACTTCTTTCTTCTTCTTCTCCTTCTTCTTATTATTCTTCTTCTACTTCTTTTTCTTCTTCTACATCTTCTTCTTCTTCTTCATCTTCTTCGTGTTCTTAACCTTCTACGTGTTCTTCTTCTTCTTTTTCATCTTCTTCTTCATTTTCTTCTGCTACTACTACTTCTTCTCCTACTTCTTGTTATTCAAAATCTTCATCTTTTTCTTCTTCTTCTTCTTCCCCTTTTGCTTCTTTTTTTTCCTCTTCTTCTTCTTCTTCTTCTTCTTCTTCTTCTTGTTCTTCTTCTTCTTCTTCATCATCTTCTTCTTCTACTTTTTCTTCTTCTTCTTCTTCATCTTCTTCCACTTCTTCCTCTTCTTCTTCTACTTCATCCAATTTTTCTTCTTCTTCTTCATCCTTTTCTTCTTTACCTTTCTCTTCTTCTTCTTTTTCTTCTTCTTCTTCTTCTTCTTCTTCTTCTTACTCTTCTTCTTCTTCTTCTTCGTCCACTTCTTCCTCTTCTTCTTCTTCTTCTTCTTCTTTTTCTTCTTCCTCTTCTTCCACTTCTTCGTAGTTGTCTTCTTCTTCTTTATCGTCTTCTTCTTTTTCTTCTTCTTCATCATCATCTTCTCCTTCATCTTCTTATTCTTCTTCTTCCTCGCCTTTGTCTTCTTCTGCTTCTTCTTCTTCTTCTTGTTCGTCTTCTTCTTCTTCTTCTTCTTATTCTTCTTCTTCTTCTTCTTCTTGTTCTTTTTCACCTTCTTCTTCTTCTTCCTTTTCTTCTTCTTCATCTTCTTCTACTTCTTCTTCTTCTTCTTCTTCTTCTTCTTCTTCTTCTTCTTTATCTTCTTCTTCTTCTTGAACTTATTCTTCTTCTTCTTCTTCTTCATCTTCATCTTCTTCTTCTTCTTCGTCTTCTTCTTCTTTTTCTTCTTCTTCTTCTTAATTTTCTTCATCATCTTCTTCTACTTCTTTTTCTTCTTCTTCTTCTTCAAAATCTTCATATTTTTCTTCTTCTTCTTCTTATTCTTCTTGTTCTTCTTCTTTTTCTTCTTCTTCTTCTTGTTCTTCTTATTCTTCTTCTTCTTCTCCTTCTTCTTTTCCTACTTCTTCTTCTTCTTCTTCTTCTCCTTCTTCTTCTTCTTCTTCTTCTTTTTCTTCTTGTTCTTCTTCAACTTCTTCTACTTCTTCCTCCTCTTCTTCTTCTTCTTCATCTTCTTCTTCTCCTTCTTCTTCTTCTTCTTCTTCATCCTCTTTGTCTTTACCTTCCCCTTCTTCTTCTTCTTTTTCTTCTTCTTCTTTTTCTTCTTCTTCCTCTTCTTGTTCTTCTTCTTCTACTTCTTTTTCTTCTTCTTTTTCTTCTTCTTCTTCTTCTTTTTTGTCTTCTTCCTTTTCGTCTTCTACTTCATTTTCTTCTTCTTCTTCTTCAATTTCTTTTCCTTCTTTTTCTTATTTAAAATCTTCATCATATTCTTCTTCTTCTTCTTCTTCTTCTTCTTCTTCCTCTTCTTCTTCTTCTTCTTCTTCTACTTCTACTTCTTCTTCTTCTTCTTCTTCTACTTCTCCTTTTTCTTCTTGTTCGTCTTCGTCTTCTTCCACTTCTTCCTCTCCTTCTTCTATTTGTTCTGCTTCTTCTTCTTCCTCTTCTTGCTCTTCTTATTCTTCTTCTTCTTCTTGTTCTTCTTCTTTTTCCTCTTCTTCCTCTTCATCCTCTTCTTCGTCTTTTTCTTCCTTTTCTTCCTCTTCTTCTTCTTCCTCTTTTTCTTATTTTTCCTCATCTTCTTCTTCTCGTTCTTCTTCTTCTACTTCGTCTTCTTCTTCTTATTCTTATTCTTCTTCTTCTTCTTCTTTTTTTCTCCTTCTTTTTCTTCCTCTTCTTCTTCTTCACGTTCTTCTTCTTGTTGTTTTTGTTCTTCTTGTTGTTTTTGTTCTTCTTGTTCTTTTAATTCTTCTTCATCATCTTCTTCTTCTTCTTCTT
>JAIUJO010001251.1:47500-50000 GCA_023846275.1 Vanilla planifolia
ATATAATAAAGAATTTATTACAACAAAATAAATTCTTTATTTTACCAAAGAAAAAGATAAAATAACTTTGCAAACTGATGCCTCTGACCTTTTCTTGTCATGTGTCCTTATTTCAAATACAAGCGAAATAGTAGCATATACTTCGAGTAAATTTACAAAAACCAAAAGTAAATATGTAGTTAAGCAAGTTAATGCATATCCTTCGCAACCAGAAGTAGCAAATTAGATATATTCACTAACATTTATTGCTAGTGGAAGCCTAAAGATGGTTTCTTTTATTTTGTGTCCAATATATACAATATTTCGTAAGTGTTTTTATATGAAATTTTGTCAATATTAAATGTAAGACACGAAGTTGTGTCTTTACCGCTACTTTCTAGGAGCCTTTTTCTATTTTTATGGTAATTTTTTTAGTCAGATCTTTTACCATAGTTTAACATCGTAGAATACGATGGTGGAGAAGGTACTTGAGTTGTAGGACCTATGTTATCTCCTTGAGATTCTCTCATCTCGATCTATAGCGAAGGTGGTTGTGGGACAACCCAGTGGGGATGGAAGATACATAGTACTGCGACTACTTTCTCCTTACTAATGAGTTCTTATTTGGTATTCATCTTAAGAATTATCCTTTTGTCCTTGGTGTTGAAAAAGTCAATGACTTCATGATTTTGTTCATAAAAATCATAGATATTTGTGTTAGAAATTTCACCAAGTAATTCCTTTTGTTTAAGTTCTAGAAACTTTTTGTAAATGGATTTGTCTAATTTATTTAAGCCCATAATATCTTTTGACAAATTTAATTTAACCATTTAATGTTTGGTCAATTTTGTTCCTGTGTATTGGAACTTTTTTTTATTCAAGGTTTTGAACTTTAACTTTGATCTCTTTGAGTTGATCAACGATAAAGTTCAAGACTCTTGTTATGACAAGAGTACCCTCATTTCCTACTATGATAGGATGTATTGTGTTTGGTATGTGGATTATATGTTCATAATCCATGGTATTGTTTATAATTTGACACTTATAAGTGTCGTCTGAAATAAGTATGTTCTTCACATAGTAAGTGTTTTTGTGTTTCTTTTATCACAAAAAAGTTTGTAAAAAAGGTTATGATTTTTTTTAATTTAATTTTTTCTATTTCTCTATTGTATTTTTTTTAACAATATTCCATGTCAACATTTACTATTCCAAAAATCCCTAAGGTTTCCCGTGGTTTTATGGGGGATGTTGAAGATTCAAACATCGACTACGATCCTTAGCAGATTGCTACATAGAATATGAGCAAAACCTTGGTTCGTTTCCTACTACAAGGTGTATAGATGACACAAAAAACACAAAAAAAAGAGTTTAACTAGACATGATTTTATTCAACATAAAAGCTTAAAAAAGTACAAACATATTTTCAAGAAGAGCACCATGGCTCTGATACCAGATTGCAGCATGCACACTTTGACAAAAATAGTTTACAATATGCACTCTCCAATGAATATATTTACTTGTTCTTCTTGTTCTTCATCTTCATCTTCTTCTTCTTCTTCTTCCTCTTCTTCATCTTCTTCTTCATCTTCTTCTTCTTCTTCTTCTTCTTCTTCATCTTTGCCTTCTTCTTCTTCTTCTTCTTTTAGTTCTTCTTCTTCTGCCTCGTCTTCATCTTCCTCTTCTTCTTCCTCTCCTTCTTCTTCTTCTTCTTCGCCGTCTTCTTCTTCTTCTTCTTCTTCTTCTTCTTCTTCTTCTTTCTTCTTCTTCATCATCAACATCGTCATCTTCTTCTTCTTCTTCTTCTTTTTCATCATCTTCTTCTTCTTCTTCTACCACTTCTTCTTCTTCTTCTTCTTCTTCTTTTTCTTCTTCTTCTCCTTCTCCTTCTCCTTCCTCTTCTTCTTCTTCTTCTCCTTCTTCTTCTATTACTTCTTTTTCTTCTTCTTCATCTTCTTCTTCTTTTTCTTCTTCTAGCACTTTCACTTCTTCTTTACCTTCTTCTTCTTCTTCTTCTTCTTCTACTTCTTAATCTACTACTTATCTTCTTCATCATCATCTTCTTCTTCTTCTTCTTCTTCATCTCCTTCTTCTTCTTCTTCTTCTTCTCCTTCTTCTGTTACTTCTTCTTCTTCTTCTTCTTCTTCTTCTTCTTCTTCTTCTTCTGCCTCTTTCACTTCTTCTTTACCTTTGTCTTCTTCTTCTTCTTCTACTTCTACTTCTTCATCTACTATTCTTATCTTCATCATCATCATCATCATCTTCTTCTTCTTCTCCTTCTCCTTCTTCTTCTTCTTCTTCTTCTTCTTCTTCTCCTTCTTCTTCTTCTTCTTCTTCTTCTTCTTCTTCTTCTCTTTCTCCTTCTTCTTCTTCTTCATCATCATCTTCTTCTCGTCTTCTTTTTCTTCTTCTTCTTCTTCTTCTTCTCCTTCTTTTCTTCTTCTTCTTTCTGCTGCTGCTGCTGCTTCTTCTTCTTCTTCTTCCTCTTTCTCTTCTTATTCTTCTTTTTCTTCTTTTCCTTCTT
>JAIUJO010001251.1:72500-77500 GCA_023846275.1 Vanilla planifolia
CAAGTTGATGATGAAGAAGAACAAGAGGAAGTTGAAGAAGAAGAAGAGGAAGGAGGAGTAGAAGGGGAAGAAAAAGAAGAACAAGCAAAAAAAGTGGTAGAAGAAGAAGAAGAAGAAGAAGAAGAGGAAGAAGAAGAAGTAAAAGAAGAAGAAGAAAGAGGAGTAGAAGAAGAAGAACGAGAAGAAGTAGGAGAAGAAGAAAGAGAAGGAGGAGGAGGAGGTGGAGAAGGAGAAGAAGAGGAAGATGATGATGAAAAATTTGAAGAAGAAGAAGAAGATAAACAAGTAGAAGAAGAGGAAGAAGAGCAAGAAGAAGTAGAAGAAGAAAAGGGAGAAAAAGGAGGAGAAGGAGAAGAAGAAGAAGAAGCAGAAGAAGAAAATGAAGAAGAAGAAGAAGAAAATGAATAAGAAGTAGAAGAAGCAAAAGAAGACGGACAAATAGAAGAAGAAGAAGAAGAAGACGAAGAAGAAGAAGAAAAAGGTAAGGAAGATGAAGGTGACGAAGAAGTAGAACAAGAAGAAGTAGAAGAAGAAGAAAAAAGGAGGAGGAGAAGAAGAAGAAGAAAAGACCGAAAAGAAGAAGAGGTTGAAGAAGAAGAAGAAGAAGAAGATGATGTTGAAGATGAAGAAAAAGAAGCAAAAGATGAAGAGGAGGAAGAAGAAGAAGAAGAAGAAGAAAATGAAGTGGAATAAAGTGAAGAAGAAGAAGAGGAAGAAGAATAAGATACAGAAGAAGAAGATTAAGAAGGAGAAGAAGAAGGAGAAGTAGAAGGCAAAGAAGAAGAGGAAGAAGAAGAAGAAGAAGATAAAGCAGAAGGAGGAGAAGAAGAGTAATGAGATTAATAAGAGGAAAAAGAGGAAGAAGAAGAAGATAAAGAAGTAAAAGACGAAGAAGGAGACGAAGAAGAAGAAGAAAATGAAGGAGAGGAAGAAGAAGAAGAAGAACAAGAGGAAGTTGAAGAAGAAGAAGAAGAGGAAGAAGGAGAAGGAGTAGAAGGGGAAGAATAAAAGGAACAAGCAGAAAAAGAAGAAGAAGAAGAAGACGAACAAGACGAAGAAGTAGAAGGAGAAGAAGAAGAAGAGGAAGGAGAAGAAGAAGAAGAAGAAAAGAAGAAAAAGAAGAATAAGAAGAAGAAGAAAAAAATAACAAAATTAAGAAGGAGAAGTAGAAGAAGAAGAAGAAGAAGAAAAAGTACAAGAAGAAAAAGAAGTAGAAGAAGAAGAAGACTATGATGATGAAGTGGAGGAAGAAGAAAGAGAAGAAGACGAACAAGGAGAAGAAGAAAATGAAGTCGAAGAGAGGTAGAAGAAGAAGAAAAAGAAGAAGAAATGGATAAAGAAGAAAAAGAAGAAGAAGAAGGAGAAGGAAGAGAAGAATAACAAGAAGAAGAAGAACAAAAAGTAGAAGAAGAAGAAGAAGAAAAGGTTGTAGGAGAGGAAAAAGTTGAAAATGAAGAAAAGGAAGATTAAAAAAAACAGAAGAGGCAGAAGATGATAAAGAAGAAGAAGAAGAATGTGAAGAAGGAGAAAAAAGAGAAGGAAAAGAAGCTAAACAAGAAGAAGAAAAAGAAGAAGAAGACTAAGAAGAAGAAGAAAAACATGAAGAGGAAGAAGAAGATGACGAAGAAGACGACGAAGAAGAAGAAGGAGTAGAGGAAGGAACAAAAGAAGAAGAAGAAGAAGAAGAAGAAGAAGAAGAAGAAGAAGAAGAAGGAGAAGAGGAAGAAAAAGAAGAGGAAAAAGAAGAAGAAGAAGAAGAAGATGATGATGATGAAGATAATGATGAAGAAGAGGAAGAAGAAGAGGTATTAGAAGAAGAAGATGAAGAATACGAAGAAGTAGAAGAAGAAGATTAAGAAGAAGAAGTCAAAGAAAGAGAACTAAAAGAAGATGAAGAAGGAGAAGAAGAAGAAGAAGAAGAAGAACACGAAGAAGAACAAGGAGAAGAAGAAAGAGAAGAAGAAGAAGAGGAAGAAGAAGAAGAGAAAAATGAAGAAGAAAATGGAAAAAAGAAGAAGATGATGACTAAGAAGAAGGTGAAGAAGAAGAAGAAGAAGAAGAGGAAGAAGAAGATGAAAAAAAAGAAGAAGGAGTAGTAGTAGTAGGAAAAGAGGGAGAAAGAGAATAAGATAATAAAGAAGAGGAAGATGAAGAAGAAGAAGAAGCAGAACAAGGAAAGCAACGAGAAGAAGAAGAAGCCGAACGAGAAGAAGAAAAAGAAGATGAAGAAGAAGAAGAAGAGTGATGATGAGAAAGAAGAAGAAAATCAAGAAGGCGAAGAAGAAGAAGAATAATAATAAGAAGGAGAAGAATAAGAAGAAGAAGAAAAGAAGAAGAAGAAAAAAAAAAGAAGAAGAGGAAGAACAAGAAGAAGAAGAAGAAGATGCTGATCATGATGATGAAGAAATAGAAGAAGAAGAATTAGAACAACAAGAAGAAGATGAAGAAGAATATGAAGAAGAGGAAGAGGTAAAAGAAGAAGATGATGAAGAATAAGAAGAACATGAAGAGGCTAAAGAAGGGTAGAAGAAGAAGAAGAAGAAGAAACTAAAGAAGAAGAATTAAAAGAAGAAGAAGAAGCAGAAGAAGAAGAAGAAAAAGCAGAAAAATTTGTAGAAGAAGAAGAAGATTAAGAAGAATAAGATGATAAAGAAGAAGAAGATGAAGGCAAAGAATAAGAAGAATAAGAAGAGGAAGAAGATGAAGAAGAAGAAGGTGGAGTAGTAGAAGAAGGAGAAGAAGATGAAGAAGAAGAAGACGAAGAAGGTGAAGAAGAAGATGATGACGAAGAAGAGGAAGGAGAAGAAGAAGAAGAAGAAGAAGGAGAACAAGAAGGAAAAGAATGAGAAGAAGAAGAAGAACAAGAACAAGAAGGAGAAGAAGGAGAAGTAGAAGAAGAAGAAGAAGAACGCGATGCAGATGAAGAAGACGAAGAACAAGAAGATGAAGAAGAAGAAGAAGAAGAAGAAGAAGAAGAACAACAACAACAACAACAAAAAAAGAAGAAGAAAAAAATGATGAAGAAGTAGAAGACGAATAAGAGTGGCCAGAAAATGGAAAAGAAGAAGAAGAAGATGGAGAAGAAGAAAAAGAAGATGAAGAAGATGTATATGACAAAGAAGAAGAGGAAGAAGACAAAGAAGATTAAGAAGAAGATGATGATGAAGTAGAAGAGGAAGAAGAAGAAAGAGAAGAAGTAAAGGAAGAAGAAGACGAAGAAGAAAAAGAAGAGGAAGAAGAAGCAACATAAGAAGAAGAAGATGATGAAGATGAAGAAGAAAATGAAGAAGAAGAAGAAGTAAACGAAGAAGGAGAAGAACAAGGAGAAGAAGAGGTAGAGGAAGAAGAATAAGAAGAAGAAGAATACAAAGAAAAAGAAAAAGAAGAAGAAGACGAAGAAAAAGAAGTAGAAGAAGAAGAAGAAGAAGAAGAAGAAAGAGATGAAGAAGGAGAAGAAGATGAAGGGCAAGTAGAAGAAAAAGATGAATAAGAAAAAGACAAAAAGAAGAAGAGGATGACAAAGAAGAAGAAGAAGGTGAAGTTGAAGAACAAGAAGTAGAAGATGAGAAGAAAAAGAAGAAGAAGAGGAAGAAGAAGGAGAAGAGCAAGTAAAAGAAGAATATGTAAAAGAAGAAGAAGAAGAAGAAGATGATGATGAAGAAAAAGACGATGATGAACAAGAAGAGGAAGAAGAAGAAAAAGAAGAAGAACATGAAGAACAAGAAGAAGAAGAATAAGAAGAGGAAGAAAAAGAAGCAGAAGAAGAATAAGAGGAAGAAGAACGAGAAGAAGAAGACAAAGAAGAAAGAGAAGTAGAAAAAGAAGATGATGATGATGATGAAGAAGAAGAAGAAGAAAAAGAAGAAAAAGAAAAGAGGAAGACCAAGAAGAAGAAGGAGAAGAAGAACATGAACAAGAAGAGAAGAAGACGAAGACGATGAAGAAGATTAAGAAGAACAAGAAGAAGTAGAAGAAGAGGTAGAAGAAGAAAGAGAAGAAGAAGAAGAAGAAGGAGAAGGAGAAGAAGGAGAAGAAGAAAAAGAAGAAGAAGAAAAAGAAGAAAAAGAAGGAGAACAAGAATAACAAGAAGATGAAGTAGAAGAAAAAGAATAAGAAGAAGAAGATGATGAGGGAGAAGAAGGAGAAGAAGACGTAGAAGAAGAAGAAAAAGAAGAAAAAGAAGGAGGAGAAGTCAGTGAAGAAGAAGCAGAAGAATAGGAAAGAGAAGAAGAAGAAGAAGAAGAAGAAGGAGAAGAAGTCGGAGAAGAAGAAGAAGTAGTAGAAGAAGAAAAAGAAGAAGAAGAGGAAGAAGAAGACAAAAAAGAAGAATAAAAGGAATAAGTAGAAAAGGAAGAAAAAGAGGACGAAGAAGAAGAAGAAGAAGAAGAAGAAGAAGAATAAGAAGAAGAAGAAGAAGAAGAAGAAGTAGAAGATGATGATGACAAATGTGAAGAAGAAGAAAATGAATAATAATAATAATAATAATAATGATAATAATAATAATAATAATAATAATAATAATAAGTAGAAGAAGAAGATGAAGTAGAGGAAGAAGAAGAAGAAGAGAAAAAACAAGAAGAAGAAAAACAAGAAGAAGAAGAAGATAAGAAGAAGAAGAAGAATAAGAATAAGAAGAAGGAGAAGAAGTAGAAGGAGAAGGAGAAGAAGTGGAAGAAGAAGAAGAAGAAGAAGAAGAAGAAGTAGGAAAAGAAGAAGGAGAAGCAGAAGAAGTTGAAGAAGAGGTAGGTGGAGAAGAAGAAGAAGAAGAAGTAAAAGAAAAAGGAGAAGAAAAAGAAAAAGAAGAAAAAGAAGAAGAAGAAGGAGGAGGAGGAGGAGGAGAAGAAGAAGAAGAAGAAGAAGAAGGAGAAGGGGAAGAATATGAAGAAGAAAAGAAGAAGAAGAAGAAGAAGAAGAAGATAAATAATAATAATAATAATAATAATAATAAGAAGAAGAAGAAAAAGAAGAAAAGATAGAAGAAGAACAACCAAAAAAAGAGG